>JABUQX010119779.1:0-28523 GCA_015478945.1 Trachelipus rathkii | reverse complement strand
GAGTCATCCACCCAATGTCATCCACTCCCAATCTCCTCATGGGCCACTCTCTCCTCCGGCATCCTCTCCAGGTGTCCCCACCCATCTTCAATCTCGGCTGCCATATCCCATCTTATTTAATATAATTCACTCAAACCTCTCCTTTATTTTTTAAGTTTCTCTTATGTCTGTTTCACGTACTAGTCTTCCCTACTAAATTCACTCTTAAAACCTGTTAACATCTTCTGTCGACTTCTACTAACGTATCGCTCTCTTGTGGTACGTCACTTCTCCATAATCTAATGTATTCTGCACCCCACGCTCCTATATGTAGATCAACGGGATCCTTATTTAATTTGCATCTCGATTCGAATATCATCGACGTGTGTTTCAACTTCCATAGCTTCATTTGTCTATCCTCTTTTCCTTACGTATTGGGGTACCCTGCTCTTAGCCTTCCCCATAAACATGAGCTATTCATACTTTGTTTATCTCCTGTAGCATTTTCCTTCCTCCTCTTATCAAGAATTCACGTCCACTCGACCAAGATCAATATCAGCATTTCTACCATCCACTCTATGATCTTCAGTCATATTCCAATCATACCTCTCAGCTTCCCCTACTAACACAATGATCTCCAGTCTCCTTTATGTGTCACTCTCCAGAGCCAGGCCTTCTCTAAAGCCCTCAAGTCCTATTAATCTCCTATTACATCCTTCCTCTCACCTTCTTTATCACTATCAGTTCTCAGATATACTTTGCAAGCCAAATTAACGGATGAACAAACACGCTTCCCTGTATATGACTTCTCAACCTCTATCACAGCCTTTATAACAATTTTCCTGATGCATTCTCATATTACTTGTATTTCTCCTGTAACATTAATATTTGATATGAACCAAAATATACACCCACAAGTAGTCTGTGCTCAACTGTTTGTAATCCACATCATTCATTACTCTCTTTGCACTACATCCATAATGTTCCTTCCTAGGTCATGAATCAAAGAGCTTTTTACTTAGAAACATATAGTGGGTCAACCGCTTACTATTATAGCTTCCGTTTTTATTTGCTTAGTCATTCCCATAACCTTTATCTCAACGCTCTTCTCCAAGGGCTCGAAACAACTGAGATCCGAGTCGTTGCTTCTGTTCTTTCTATAATCTCCTTGCTGTCCTATTCTCCCTCAGTACTCGTCTGGGCTCTACTACCATTCCTAGTGTTTTCTCTAGTATCTCTTTAGTGCTCAAAGTGATTCATACAAGATGTTATACCCTGATAGTTGTGTACACCCTGTAGTTTCCATCTTTTTTCCTCCTACTTCCTATTATAGGAAACGTGATAGAAAGTAACAAATCATACCCTGCATACAGCGGTACTTCGTCTCTCTCCCACCCAACCTAGTATTGAATACGAGATTTTCAGAATTCATTTTATTGTCAGCTTCCTCCCATTACTTTTAGTATAAGTTTCATATGGGTTTATACCTTGTACATCTTCCGAAAATCCTTTCCAATGTTCTCAGAAGTCAGCCCATGTCCAACTCCCATCAATGAGTATCTCCTCCCCTCCCTCTTCTATCTCGCTCACTCTTCATCATTCAACTATTCTCTCCATCTTTCCATTCCCCACCTGCTCATTCTACATTTAAACGATATCTTGTGACAGCTATTTACCGGTGATTTTATTCATCGTGTTTGTACTGTGTGATCATTCTCTTCTCTTACACCGAAAAGTTCACCCTTGGTGAATGCTCACATTGATAATTGCACCACATTTCCTCTTGATCCTCTATACGCTTCTATTGTTACTAGAGTCAAAATCTCTTCTTGTTTTGCCCTCGACATCTTCCATAATGAATATTCCTTCACACACTCCCTCTATCTGTTTCTTCTTGACTTTTTAACACTCTTTCTTTTTTTACTACTCTCTCTAGTACTGTTCATTTCTCTACCATCCATATACTGGGCCAATATTGTCTGTTTATAAGTTCTATATTTTTCAGACCACCTTCCATCAATAACGTGCTTTCCTGCATAATTACTCCTGGCACTCTTCTTTCATCCTCTTTCAGTTCTCCACGTCGCTCTTGTGTTTTTTCATCATGTCCACTTCCTAGCACATCTATTTTACTCCATGGTTCTTTCTCTGCCTGCTCCTCTCTATTCTCTAGATTTCTCCACCCGACCCCTTTATCTAATCCGATCACTGTACTAAATTTGTTCTAGATATCTGATCTTCTTATATATCAGTATATACTTGGCCTTTTCTTGTCAACCCCTTTTGTTGACTATACCACTATTACATCAACATTTTTTCTTTTCTCTATATATTCTGCATAACATCTTGTCGTGTATTCACCGTTCAGTCCGTCACCAATAATGGACTACGTTGAATTTTTCCGAGGTGGATTTATCTGTCTAAAAACAAACTGGCCTATAATTTTAATATATGGGTAGTTATCATAATACTACATCTACAAACGGAAGTTAGATGGCCATCACTAAGTGATATCCTTCTGAGAATACTGCACATATCTTTGTGATATTGTTTCCAATTTCTTGACGGTTGATCCTCTGGCAGTTCCGATGTTAAACCTTTGGTTTTCTATGATTCTTCATCCTTTATTTAATATACTATAAATCTTCAACTTCTCTTTGCTCAAATATTTCTTATTTCTTTATCTCTTCAAATTTTACTCATTGTCTCCTACACCATTCTCTCTCCAACCTGTTTCTCTTCTCTCAGTCTTCTCACTCTATGAAATATGAAATCTACCCAAATAAACTTTAGATCATATATTAATTTAGCTATTAATAGCCTTATAGAATAATGAGGTAAAGCAATGGTATAATATAAATTAAATTTAATCTGTATTTTTAGGAAACTGACGTGCGGCTGAATATAATTAATCTTAAAATGTTAATTAAAAAATATTGCATAGTTTTTACACAGCTTATATTATTATATAATTATATAATTATATATATATATATATAAATATATATTATATTATAAATATTATGATATAATATATAGTAATATTATAATATATATATTAATATTATATATTTAATATATAATATGTGCATTTTAATGAAATTTCAGAGCTAATGTAACCTAGATAAAATTAATAAATCATAATTCTATCAATCATATATAAATACATATAATACATTTTAAATACAAGGAAGTAATTTTATCGAGGAAACTTAAAAAAAATTTATTTTACTTTACTAATATTATATTTAAAAATTTTAGTAATATCTAGTACTCGAAATAGTGCAATTCTGATTGACCTTGTGAAAAGCTGCTAAGTTAGTACTCTCAGATGAAGTAAAAGTTATCAAAAATACTGTTTTTTTGATATATACTATATACGGAATATCTTTAAATCTAAAGAAAAAAAGGCATTATATTTTGATTCGTTTATTTATATTACTTTGTCTACGGGAGCTGAGTTCCTCGTGAGATCAGAGGAATAGGCGAAGGGGCGAACGGACACGTCCCCCCCGTCTTTCCCCCGGATGAGTTCGAGAAACCCGACTTCTATCTACGTTCTGTGTTACCCACCTTTGGTATTCGTTCTCGTTTTTTTTAAAAAAAAAAAAATGTTCAAGCATTTTGGTCAACTTATCCGGTGGCATACTCGGGTAAGTAAGCCGATCTTTAGATTAATCAAAAAACTGTAAATTTTTATCAATTTTCAAATTTAACAATTTATTAATTTTTAAAAAGTTCGTTATATTTTTATTATTCTTTTTTAATTTCCGGGGTAAAAGTAAAAATGTACTCTATACTGTATATATAGATATATTTATTTCTATATATGTATTATTATTATATAAGTTTTTTAGTTTTAACAATTGCCTGGTACCTTTTCGTGGATAATGCTGAACCATATATTTTATATTATATATATATATTCATATATATATTAATATATATATAACTATATAATAATATATATATATTATATATATATATAATATATTATATTAATATTATAGTTATATATATTATATATATTTAATATATATATAAATATATATATATATATTATATCCTATATATATATTTATATATATAATGATTTCATTAGTAATTAATAATATATATTATATGATATATATATATATATATATTATTATATATATATTTATATAAGTTATGTTGAGTTTATTTTTGAGAAAATAGTTAATCGAGTAATTCAGATTTAATCGAATTTTATTGCCTGATACATCTTAGAAAAAGTCAATAAAAAGCTATAGATACCGGAATACTGATAATT
The DNA here is from genome assembly GCA_015478945.1 of Trachelipus rathkii. Lineage (NCBI taxonomy): Eukaryota > Metazoa > Arthropoda > Malacostraca > Isopoda > Trachelipodidae > Trachelipus > Trachelipus rathkii. Next base: position 24,253 of record JABUQX010119779.1, on the reverse strand, counting down.
TAGGAATGTTACTAAGCGATACCTGAATAACCGATACAAAGTATCGATCGTATACGTAAATCTAGCCCGAATAGCATTGTATCTAAACTTGTGCTCACACATACTGAGATATTATAATACTATATTAATAATAATAATATTATATATATATATATATATATATCATTAATTATATATATATTAGTATAGTTAATATATTATTATATATATATTATCGTTAGTAATTAATTATATATAATAATATATATATTAAATATTAAATATATTAATAGGTAATATATATTAATATATACAGTGCGTTAATCTAGGAAATTTTTATTCGGGGGGGTCATATCCAAAACAATAATAATCAGTACTCTTTATCATACTATTTAATAATATTCTAATAATATATATAACTTAATATATATGATTATATATTAATATTAATATATATTAATATTAATATATTATATATATATATATATTATATATAATATATATATATATAATAATTTAATATATGTCAATCTACCGTAATAGATATATTATAATATTAGGTTGTATTTACTTAATTATATATTATATTATATATTATAATATATATTTAATTATATAATATGTATATTATAATATATATGGAATAAATATATATATACATAACAAAAATAATCGCAAGTATTCTTAAAACCCTCAAAGGACTAATCATTCTTATCTAATTTTCAGGTTCATTATACTAATAAATAATATTACGTACGTGAGAAGACGTCTCCGATATAGATAAACAATCTTCTATTTTTATTTCAATACAATATATATTTTGATATATGCAGAGTAGTGAGATGCAATAGTACATAAGTCTCTTTCATACTTCACAATAATGTATATCTCTCAGAAGTTTTGAGAAGTCTTAATGTTGAAAAGCTTCTTATCTACTGAAGCATTTAATCACTGGTAATATTTTCAATATTTACAATCAAAAGATGTGTCACATATTAGAACCAATTTATGTATTGACTGCAGAAAAATAAGATAACTAGTCACATACTATTGCTTTGTTTGGGCGATTCATTTTGTGAGTCTAAATTTCACTACCATATAAATTCCACATCTTTCTTTAGCTAAATCTTCTATTAATATATAGTAATATGATAGTGATTATATATGTCTTACCTTGCTTAAAATATGTACATGACATATATCTTTTAATATTCTTCATTACTGGCACATTAACCTAACCCGTTCACGGTACTTATGACAATAAATGCCAAGTGAATAAATTGAAAATAAAAAATAATTAATCTCCTTAATGCTGATATTAAATCATCCAAAAAATGTGATAAATAAAATATGGATATATATATATAATTAATTTTTTTTTTGATAATAAGTCTTAAGAATACGTCTTACTCCAACGGATGATGTTAGTGATGTGAGGTAGTGATAGTTAATTGTTAAAATTCTTGGATACTAACAGCATTTCATTATACAGTTCAGATTCTCAGATGCTCCACTTAAACACATTATCTTAAAAATCAGTCTTGAAATATAAGAATGTTGCATTTTGTCTCATTTGAGGGGTTTCAAGTTAAGTATATATTTGACATACGAGATTTTATTTCCTAAGATCAGCGTACGAAAATTATATATAAAATTTAAAATTTAACTTCTGCACTTTATAATATTTTAATTATACGGATTACCTGATGCTCTAAATTTTATTTTAATACTGATCTAGGAAAATCTTCGGGGGGGTACCATGGGCATACCCTGGCCCCCACTCTAAAATATACCCACTGTATATATTATATATATTATTAATATATATATATATTATATACTATAATATATTATATTATATATATTAATTATATCATATATAAATATATTTATATATATATCATATTTAATATATTAATATATATATATTTATTATAATATATATATATTATGATATATATATTAATATATATATATATAATATATTATATTTATAATATACGTATATTTTAATGTTATAATATAATGATAAGTTTCAAATATTAAAATTATTACTGATAAATTGTTACATTTCATGGGCTGTGGCACGCATGGTATGAAAGTACTCAGATGGCCCGCGTGTTTGACTCACTCACCCTGTATTATTGATATAATAAACAGATAACTGTTAGTATATTATATAAAAGGAATAAAAAATAAAGATATATAATAAGTAAATAAAAATATATGTGTAGATATAGATATATATATACAGAGGAACTAAAGGGAAGACAAAGTGGAATATGTAGGAGGAACTAGATAGAAATGATACTACAGTTAATACGGTAGGTACACTCAAGGCTCAAGGGCGGGCGAATAAAATTATCATTCTTACACCTAGAAAATGTACTTATAATAAATATTACAATAAAAAATAAAAATATGAATGTAGAACAACAATCTTTAGGAAAAAAATATACGGAACCTATAAGGGAAATATTAGGAGCATGAAATGAGACAACTAAGGATGGATAATCTCAGCGTCGAGAAACAATCACATAGGACTCATATTCACAAATATACAAATAAAGAAAATGAAAATGAAGCCTTATCTATATATATATATATATATTTAAATTAAAAATGTGGATCTCTATGTGCTATATGCTGAAATATTCACCATCAGAAGACATCCTTACTTTTCTACCCCGTAATACAGATCGATCTCGAAAGTCTCTATTACTCTTTATCCTCTTTGAATATATATTATATATTTATAGTTATTATGTTTTTTGACTCGTGTGATGACAATGAGAATATAAATTCTCTTGACTTACAATTGATATGACCTTGTAATGGAAATGAAGCTCAGAAACGTAAAATCTTTATTAAAAGAATTTCTTAAAATAATTTAGGGACATTCATGCGTACGTATTTTTCATTACAAATAATCTTTGCCAACGCCGTAAATAAAAAATGAAAAGCAATGTAAATAAACATGGTGGAAAGAATAAGAGAGGCGAAACGGCAGAAAGAAAATGCAAGATAAAAGAATTGGGAAGAGATAAAGTGTAATAAATATTAATTAATTAAGGAGACTATTAATAATAACTTTTTTTTAGCTGGGGGAAAATTTTAACAATCACATACTACTATAGGTTTTACATCGCTCAATCATATATATTTAAAAAAAAATTTATTATATTTGTCTAACATTTGACTATCATATACTACTAATTTCTGAAAGGAAAAGTTAAAATAAAAGATAGGAATAATTATTATAGTTATAGGAATTTATAAAATTTTATAATTTTATACAATCTATATTCAAATAAATTTATACTTTAATTTTATCTTTAAAATGATTTCAAATAGATGAGTTTAAATTTTACACCTTTTAAAAATTAATTTTATTATTAAAATATGTAAAATAAAATTACAAACAATATAATTTTTAAATAATATAATGTTATTATGATATCTGAGTGTGTATCTCCGAGAGCAGCTGAAAGCTGGTATAAAAAGAACATTTAAAAACATAGTCTAGAACTAAAATGCTTTTATTAGATTAATTGATTAATTATGATAATATGAGTATATATATAAAATTGTCAGGTATTATATTGTAGAAATGACAAAATTGTGTCCTAGCTTTTGTGAACAGAATGTCGGCGGTATATTTATATTATAGTATATTTCTATTATTGTACAAATATTTTGAAAACATATATATATTTCTAATAAGTAATTAATATAGTTACTCAATAATTTTAAAAAATAAGTGAGAAGTAAATAAAAAAAAATAAATTATTAACAATTAAATTTAAGGAAGTAGGTGCTTTAAGAACAGTACATTGGTTTTAATTTTTGAATAAATGTAGAAACCTTGAGAGTAGGAGGGGTAGTAGGGTTTATATTTAAACAGAATAGATGGGTCAAGGTTTATTCGTGTCTGCTGATTAGATATCATGTGCCATATATATGGTATAGGGGTATGCTTTTTAAAAATGGGTAAATTACTGAAGAGTATATTAATAATTATATTTAAGTTATGTTTATTTACGTTAATATTTATAATTAATAAGTATCTATCCCGTATATATTTATAATTATTGATATATAAAAAACAATGAGAAGATGGAGGCGGAATCTTTTTTTCAGATAAGAGTTTATATATATGAGTGTCTATATCATAAAATATAAATATATTTATGATATATGAGATATGATAAACTAAATCATTTATAGGTGAATAGTAGTGTAAAATATTAAGATTGCTCGGGTTTGTGTATTGTTTAAGTTAACATTTTAAGTAATGGAAGTTTAAGTTGAAATCTATATAATAGTTATCATTTCAAATGTAGTATGATGTGCAGTGCGAAGCAAAAGAGAGAATGAGATAGGATAGTGATAATGTACGAGGTGTGGTGTCGAGTGGATGTGAGGTGAGTTGGGTTAGCGTAGGTGAGGGAGGGGTATTTAAATTGGTTGGGGTTATAGGGGTGTAGGATAGGTAGGTTGGGTTTGGGGTTGAGGTTAGTGAGGGTTGAGGTGGATGAGGAGGGTGAGTGAGGGGGGGGGAGTGATAGGGTGGAGTTATGAGTGAGGGTGTAGGGTGAGTTGAGGGAGTGAGTAGGGTATTAGGTGAGGTAGTAGGTTAGTGAATGGAGGTAGGTGGGTATGAGTGGTGAGATATAAGTAGTAGGATGAGGGTGTGAGGAGAGTATATAGGGGACACTTCAAAAATCTGTTCCTTTTAAAGGAGTAGTGAGTATATATATATATAGGTTATTTTATGCGTTGTAATTGCCGTCTCTTTAAAAATAGAAAAGAACATTTTTAATATGTATTATGTATATAATTAGATTTATTTATTAATAGTATATATAGGAATATGATAGTATATTGTGAAGTAGTATACGTTAGGTATATAGTATAATATCATAGTGATACAATATAAATATATAGAAAAAGTTTAATATATTATTGATTAATATTATGAATTAGTAAGTGGATTGAGTGATGGAGGTATATGATGTTAAGTAGTGATATAGTATGAGGTTAGTATATGAGGATTATAGGTAGTATGTAGGTGATAGTGATGATAGGGTATAGTAAGTATATAGTAGTATTAAAATATGATAATGAGGGTAAGAGTAGTGATATAAGGTAGTATATATATATAGTAGTGATAGTAGTGATAATGGTATAATGATATTAGATGATATTATATAATATAATAAGTAGTATGATAGTAGTAGTAGTATGGTAGATACAGCTTTAGATAGGTAGGTTATATATATGATATATACATGAAGTGATAGTATATATAGTAGGGGGTAAGTAGTTGAAGTCTGTGTGAGTAGGTAACTCCGTGTATTAAGTAGTTACAGTAGGAAGTTACATAAGAGAATGACATGACTCAGAGAGATAGATGGATAGATAGATAGGAGGGTAAACAAATTGGCACCTTAATTCGTTTCTTGAATTAGTTAAAATTAAAATCCTGATAATTAAGATTTAGAATATGATAAATAGGTAAATAGGATGAAGATAAGTATGGGTGGATATATAAAATTCTGATTATATTGAGATCCATATTTATTATAATAAGAATAATAGTTATATATCATGGTCAGTCCACTCCCTTCTTGTCTAGTGCACTCGTAAAAAAAAAAGAAATTATCAATAACATAAAAAGATGACAGAAAAAATGTAAACTTTATTTAATTTTTTATTTCAGGCATCGTTATTATAATTCATAAAAGACAAAAAAAAAAAAAAAAAAAATAAAAAGGAAAAATGTAGACTTAATATTCTACCAAGAAAAAAAAAAGAAAAAAAAAAAAAAAAAAAAAAAAACACAAAAAATTTGAAAAAGTTTTAAAATTGTTCAGAAAATGTTTGGCGAAGGATGGTCGTTATCAATGTTAATGTAATTTTTTGACACTGATGAGCCTTGTGCCAAGTTTGCAAACTGTCGGAAATTTTATTAAACTAAAATTGTATCTCTCCTCACCGGATGAAAAGGAAAAGGATGGTACAGAGTGTCGGGGTTTCTCACGAGGGAAGGGGAGAGACGAGGGAGGAGTGAGGAGAGGAAACGTGGAGCTAGAAGCACGAGGACCTAACGGGTCTTCCGAAGCTCCTCATATTAAAAAGGAAATAAAAAAGAGAGAGAAAGTAGAGCAATCTTTTTTGTGCCAAGGAAGCGGTCAGTTAATAAAGAAGAAAAAAATTATTAGAGAACTGCCATTGCTCTCGTGAGTAGACTACTCAGACATCCGATTTTTCAAGCCATTCAATGGTGTCTTACATAGTACACCATTTACTTTTGGATGCGTTAACTAAATATTTAAATATTTTTCTTTTAAGAAGTAACATTTATATTTTAATTTCTTTTCATAAATTTAATATTTAATTTTTATTTAATATTTAAATTTTAATTTTTCATATATTTAATATTTTCATATATTTAATATTTTATTTACATCTCGTTTTCTTCAGCAAACGTTAACTTAATTTGATTTTCTTTAAAACTGGAACATTTATATTTTAATTTTTTTATATATTTATTATTTTGTTATTTTATTTATATCTCATTTTCTTTTTCAAAATTAGTTAAAAACTTAACAATTATATTTATTTTCTTTTAAGAAACTCAAAATTTATAGTTTTTATTTTTTATAAATTTTATTATTATTTTTGTTTTCTTGTTATTTTTTTTATTTTAACTTATGTATTATTATTTCTTTACGTTTTTAATTTTTAGTTACAAATTTTTAATTTAATTTATTAATTTTAATTATTAATTGATTTTATAAGTCTAAATATTGAATTAATGGAACTAGCTACACTAGGCAGCTGCAGGACTTGAAATCTTAATTTAACATAAGCATAGTTCCTTACTTACACCAACTTGCCCTATCAAAACGATCTTGTCATAACAATGTATACCCTAACCTAACAAAATAGCTGAACATGTATACTTTAGCACATTATGACCTAACAAAATAACTTAACAAATATACCTTAACATATTATAACCTAACAAAAATAACTTTGAAAATATACCTTAATTCATTATGACCTATCAAAACTGCACATAACCTAACATATCTGACATACTGAACTAGAAATAAATGATAACATTAACAAAGTTACCAACCAGTCAAAAGCAGCTAACCTAACATTGCAAAATAAAACTTAACCTAACATTCTCTTATCTAACAATATCAGTCAAATCATCATCATCTACAGAGTATTTACCATATCAATTTCTGTTAGCATCACAGAGTTTAACACACTATCATAATTTCCCAAGCCGTGTCTAACATTGTCATTTAGATTGCAAAATCTGTAGAGAAAAAGCGATCAGATTATTAATGACGAGTGAGAAAAAATTTGTTATTTCAAAGACGAGTCAGTAAAGTGTCGTCGAATCTAAACTGTATATGTAAATACATTATGGTTAAATGTGCCTAAAGTAATTCAAATGCAATAGACATATTAAAAAGTCATTATACAACGAAAAACCGCATGTCAATGTAATGAAAGAGTCACGCTGATAACACGTATTTAGATGAACATTAGGTACAGCTTTTTTCTCCGCTTGTTCTAGAAACTATGACCATTTATCAAGTGGACTACAGCGACATATATTGTTATGCAGGCAAAGTGAAAGACATTTTAATATGTACCAAATTCGGACGTCTTGCCTGACTAACAAAACTAGATTGAAAGACTTATTGGATTGGTATGGCGACATGATGACCACTAAAAAACATATTTATTAAAATTTCATTAAAAACGTCATATTCTACGACAGAGCCAAAATCAGCTCTTAAATCAGACCTTAAAAACTTTTATCCTCTTTCTGTAGAACACTTGCCATTTACAATAGATATAATTCAAAGTATGCATCATATGAGTGCTTTCAAGAGCCTGATTAAATACCCGGCGATGTATATCACCGGTGACACACAATATTATAAAATTTATCACCTATCATGGAAATAAGGGTTTCAAAAGTGTTAGAACGCATTTAGGCAAATTTAGTATACGAGTAGACTGTATTAACATAATTCCACTAAAATCATATGCACTAATGTGAATAATAGAGACCAGACGTCATATCGTAAGAGAAGCACTAAGTACTATTTTTTATTTAAAAGCTGGTATTATTTGCAGACTCCTTAATACACAAAGCGACTAGATTGTATAACTAAAAAGCACATATTGAGATTATCTGAAAATAACGTCAGATTTAAGACAGCCTAAATAACTGTTAAGGACAAACATTCACAATTGTCTTCTAGCACTATTTGCATAAACAGGAAATTTGAAGCAAGTTTACCACGAGCAAATGAACATTAATTACTTTCTCAAAGTAGATCTATGATTAAATGTAATCATTTTATCAAAGACTACAATCTGTTACAGAATAATTACCTAAATAAACATATCTAACAATCTGTATGAGAATATGATATAGGAAATATATCGTACGACTTTCTAAAAGAATGTATCAAAGATCACGAGAATAGTGTAAAACGATGAAACATTTAAAAGTAGAAATTTCTCCTGAATACAAGTATTAAGAAGAAATTAAATTAATATTCCTTTCTATTAGTTGTCCATTTTTATCCTTTACTGAAACTACAGTGAGAGCATATTCAGAATAATAAAGTAAAATAAAACCAAATCTATTATGAAATGTGTCGATCACACAAGACGTAAGTTAAGTCTCAACAGCACTGAGAGTAACTTATTAATATCAGAGAGTTTATGAATTATCAGTCTGTTGTCCTTGAATATAATCGATCATTGTGCTAATAGAATACAGCTTTCTTGAGTAAAAGGTTACGTAGTTTATTTTTTAAAATGTTACTTGGAAACAGCGTTCTAATGAACTATTAAAACTCAAAAATAGTTTAAAGAATTTTATCTGTCAATTATAAGGGTAGTAATATACGAAAGGCTCAGTGCGTCCACTATATATAGAGTTTTCTAGAAAATAATATGTAATGTGAAAAATTATATATAGAAAATATGACGTAATATTTAGAGTAGTAGTAAAAATATTTTTATTATTAAGAAATACAGAGTTGTTCAAGCAAGTCATATATAAGTTTGTTATATTAAAAACAAATATTAGAATATATTTCTATAATAAAAATCATTAATTTAAGACAACCAAAATAACTATTAATGAATAATATTCGCACTTTATTATCATGCTTATTTTCGAATTGCATTTTAATAACCCAAATTATAATTAATTATTCATAAATGCTTAATGAGTAATAATACTAGTTATAACGACTCATTTTAAGAATTACGCTAAATAATTTCAAAATGTATGATAATTAAGGAATCAATCGAGTTACTTTATATTAGAGTTACTAAAATTTGTAATATAGTGTGAAAATTAAGATAAATGAAGTCGATAATTTTAGAAGTTAAAATTTTTTTATAAAGATACAGGTTTTCACAACTAAATTTGTAATGATATATATATAAAAGAGCAAATATTTAGAAATATATTTCATTAAAAAACGTACAATTAAGACACTTATAGACTTTGTTGCCAATATCTATTAAGCTTATTTGTTCTGTTTATGCATATGGTCAAGATCACTATAATTGTTTTCAACCAAAGTGCTAGAATAAATAACCGCGGTAAAGAACAGGGTCGTCCAAGTCTCGTCAAGGAAAGGAATCGCCGAATATTAATGGCGAGATGTATGAATGACAATGTGAGGAGAAAACTGCGTATCTAGTATAAAAGAGTGATTCTCATCGAGTTCATAGAGACCTAATAGTGTAAAAGTTAGTAGAGCAACTAAGCGTAATTATTAGAGAGAGTAAATATACATGTTTATTTAACACAGTAATGTCAATAAGTTACTATATTATATAGCATTATATTTTTATGTATTAAATATATCAATTATATTTTGATTAGGCTATTAAAAAAAGTACTATTTATTTAATACATCGCGATAAATTACATATGTAATAATGAGGTGATTCTAATTATAATTATGCTTATTTTGAAATTTAGTCGAAGTAATGGATTTAACATATTTTTTTCTAATATATGCTAGTAAAATATATATTACGTTATATTATATGATTATACTACATTATTATAATGATTTATATGATTACAAATATATTACATAATGATTAGTATATTATTTAGTCGTCTATATGCCATTCGTTACTTTTAAGAGTTCATTATTCATAATAATAATTTTATTAGTGTAATTATGTAAAATTTTAAGAATAATAGTACTGTAATATTTTATGTTAAGAATTACTATGTTGTTGCCGTTAGCAGAACGAATCATCACTATATATTGTTATTATATATTGTATATATACTATTTAAAAAACAATGATATTGAGTATAATTTCATTAAATATATAATATTGATCTATTGTAATATTAGACATTCCTAATAATACATATTAATAAATATTCTCACCTTCTAAGTCTGACTATTATAAGATATGGTCAATGTTCAAGCTACTAAACCTTTTATTTTTCGTTCACACATGTACTAGATAGACAGTACCAGTAAGAATCTCATACTCTTAAGATGGTACCAAATCAGAGTCAACAGTGTTCAGACACTCACATCCTTAGGAAACACATCGAGACACAGTACAGAGTTCTAATTCCTAGGTATTGTGAAATTTAAGAAAAAGCGTAATTTCTAAGGATTCAACAATGTAATAATTGTCATTCTCAAAAAGTTTACATTGTCAGCAACTTTGTTGCAATACTTATAAGCTGTATAAGTCGCTACCGAGGGCTTTCGGATATATGTACATATACATAGATACAGACAGACATACGACACCTATAAAGGACTATTAATATAAATTCACGGTGCATGCTTTATATGAAAAAGTGAGCAATATTCAATGAAAAGGGGAAAATTATATATGTTATATAACAAACAATTTATGATGGCAAGGTTTATACATCACTAACTAATGTAATATAATAGTTGTAGTATATTAATATACAAATATTTAAAATATATATTATAAAATACGTCAATTTAATAGACCATACCTTTATCTATTTCAGAAGATTCGGTTTAAATTAGTAATCAAATAAATTGAAAATTGCAATTTCCACAATGAAAGCTACATTATGGTAGTATTCAAATGCTGTATAAATATATATGTATAATATATACCAGTTATGAAAATTTGGATTGCTCGCCTATTTACCCAAATATATTTCAAGATGTGTGAAATTTAGGTAAAAATCATGAGTATCTATTATTAAATAATTTTTTAAGCTGTACTAATGCGGAAAATAAATATTTAAGGATATTTACGAAGTTAAAAATTTTTTTTTAGGAATATAAATGTTTATCACAAATACTTAATGAATAATATACTATTGTCGTAGTTATATAATAACAATATATTGAATATTCATTAACAACGTTCGATTAAGAACATCACCTAAATAACTATGTATAATAAACATTAAGGTTTAAATAAATATTTTTTGAAATTACAATTCTAATGTGAATAGACATTATATTTAATATATCATAATGAGCAATGATTCACTTATTTAGCTAAAACTCAATTTTAAGATACCATAATTATACAACTAATATATCGATGCTTCATAATCTAATAATAATCGATACTTTTAATTTGTTTATAGAAATTGTTAATTGTGATAATTTAAGAATGAATAGATTTAGTTTATTAGAGTTAATATGTATTATTTTATTATATAAATAACCTGATGTTCACAACAATTAGAAATATATTAGGTATATAAAATACAAATATATATAGAATATTTCATATACAAAAAACCGTCAATTAAGTACACTCATAATAACCTGATTAATAAATTCACTTTCCTAGCATTATTTGAGAAAATAATATGCATTTCAATGAATAACTAGTCGTCACTTCCTCATTCCAAATAAATACCTGAGAGTTAAAAACTCAATTTTAAGATTTACCAAATATTTTAAATGTTGAAATTTAGGTATAACATATAATTTTATATATGAGTTACTATTAAATATTGTTAAGATGAAAATTATCAAGAAAATAAACTGTATTTACGAGTATAAAATTTTTACATTAAAACAGGTTTTCATCACAACTAATGAATATTTGTTATATATAAATATATAAACTAATAAATTATTTATAGATTTTAGTCACTATTATAAAAACGTCTCAATTTAAGACTACGCTAAATATATCCATTAAATAAAATCGTACTTTTTCTAGCTTTTTGAAGATTGAAAATAATATATAAGTACTATATGTATATTGTATTTATCAAAATGCAGAAAAATATATCCAGCGTATATAAACTCACAATTATTTATAAATGAAATTAAGTATATAATATTCAAATATTGATAATATAGGAGAAAAAATGCGTAGCTTATTTATTAACGTAGTTCTTATAAAATTTGTATATGTGAAATAATTTTAAGAAAAAGTCACGTAAATTTTTAGACAGTTAAACAATTTTTAATTAAAGCTAGGTTTTATCACAACTAAATTAAAATATCCTGATGGTATCATAAAAAAATCATTATTGATAATTTTCATTAAAAAATCACGTTCAATATGAAGACCACGCCTAACAGACAATTGGAAGAGAATCGCATTTCTGCTTCTTCTGCAAAGGGAGCACTTTCACTGAAACACTACATACATATCTTTCAAAGTGTGCAAACAGCATACCGTAAAAACGCAATTTTAAGAATTACCAACCAATTTCAAATGTTGAAAGGGACACTTGGGAAAAAATCGTACCTTAACACGTATCTAAACTTTGTAGATCGCCCTGACAAAGGTTTGACAAAGAGTCAAACAGGCTCAATGAGACAGTTAAAAAATTTCTCTTATATTATACACCTGAACAGTTATTTTCACATATTAACTATGTAATATATTTGAGTATATATTAATATATAACTAATATAATTTATAATATAGTAAATTATTATTATTTAAAATAACTATTCATATTATTAATATGTACATCCATAAATATTATTATTAATACATTATTATAATATTCCTCTTATTTCCAATCCTGATGAAATTAGAAGCTTCGAAGGGGTTATCAACATATTTATATTTATTATCAAATGATAATAATACCATTATAGATTAATATATTACACATATATTTTAAGATTAACATATATACAGGCGTATGATAAATTTATTAGGAAATATTTCACCTAATTTAAGAGATACTATATATATTATTGAGTAAGATGATTGAATACTTATTAATATGAAAATAGCTGAGTATATATATTCTAACGAAGTTGTTCAAAAATTCTCTTGAGCTACTAGACAAGCAGGTTTACGACACTGAACTAACTTGAGAATATTATGGTAAATATCACAGCAACAAATCTTGATTTATGTATTCATTAAAGATATGATCGGCTCATGTTAAGAGGACAACCATGATAAACTATAGTGGAGCGGAGACCCCGAAGGGTACTAGGCCCCAAAAAATTCCCCACTATATTGAACTAGCTTTTTGAACTCAGCGAGAATATCATATGAAACTATCTTATTTTTTCATATGCTAAAATAACCCGTTAAAAAACTCAATTTAAGATTTACCAAATAATTTCAAATGTTGAAATTAGGAAAATCGTATGAACATTTAAGAGTTCTAAATTTAGTATTGTGAAATCTAGAAAAAGCCTGTATTTATACGAGGTGAGATTTCTAATAGAATGTTCCGTTATGTAATTAAAGAACACGCACGACCACCTAATATTGAATGGTGATTAGGTATATGACCATCCACAAATAAAACTCGATAGAGTTAAATCATGATCAGCAAATATCGATCAAGTAATTGATAAGGACAACACTTATGAAAGTCATAATTAATAATTCACTTTTCTGCTTTTTTTGAAGATTGCATTTTCAATGAAGAAGCGTAATTTTAGAATTAAGATTTTTCTCAGCTCTATTAAGCCATGTTACACCTAAATCTAGATGAGATATACCTGCAGGATTTACATTTAACAAGAGTAACATTCAAATATTACACATTCATTAAGAAAAGGGCCGTCAGAGGCCTACCACGACACCTCAACATATATTTAAACTCAGTCGTTATTAGTGACTTATATTAGCAATTAGTATTGATTTCAAGATGACATTCTTAGGATGTTCATACGACGTAGTTATCTTTCAATATAGCACAATGATATACCGCCGTGAAGGACCTCAACTCATATGTGAGGGCGTAATTATACCCCCAACATACACGATAATTTCAAAATGTTTGGGAACATCTGTAGAGCATAAGAAATGCGTCACGTATTATACAATCTCTAATACTGAGTAGATGAATAATTCAAAGAATATCAAGATGAGGCATGACCAGGGAGTATGAAAAGTATTAAAATGGTATCTAAACACCAGAGTGGTGTTGTCGATGCCAGAGATACAGAAATCACTCTCGGTATATAAACCAAACTAAAAGTATTGAGAGAGATTCATAGGTAAATAAAACGTAACAGCATTGGAGAGTATAACACCTAAGACCTATCTTGTAGTAAGTATCAAATAGATGTCACTTTTACTAGCTCTCTTTGATGCTAAAATTGCAGTGATCGAATGACACACACCATTCGAGTAGGTTTTTCAGGATTGCATGGACACAATACAAACTTATTAACCAATGCTAAATCAATTTGTACGATATGACCAATGTAAAATGTGTATAACTTGCTTTGCAAATATTAAGTAAAAGTATACACAGTCGATACATGTAAGTTGAGAGTTCATAAGAACATTCGTAATGTCGCAAAATAGATATAATAGGAAAAAGCGCTAACTTATTTTCAGAAGTTAAATTTTTTATTAAAACCAAATACTGTATCATGCATATGCATATATGTAAGATCACGATTTGAATATCAGTCATATTAAAAAGAAGATATTCATTGACGAATTAGCATCTACGAAAGAGGATCAGATACAATTGTAAACGAACAAGCTAAACATCATTAATGGGAAATTCTACTTTGCCAGTGCTGCTCAACCTATTACTTTGTTAGAAAGACTATTGTACATAGAGAACCAGCATATCCGTAATAATTTGGTCAGAATCGACTCCGATATTCTAGGTAAGCTAAGTATAAAACAGATAACCAATAATAAAAGATAATACACAATTATTATAATAAATTATAATTGTTTTAGAATAAATTTAGAGAAAAATCAGTATTTATTAATGAGTTACTAAAAATTATAATGGTGTTAAAAAAATATTATAATATGTAAAGACAGTATTTATTATATAGAATTTGTTTATATATTTATATCTTTTTTATATGTTAAATAATCAGGTACAAATAAAATCTACGAACTATAATTATAAATATATTTGTTTATAATATCAAATACACAAATACTTGATCTTTCATATAGACATTTACACACAGCTCCACTTCTATACCCAGCCCTCAACCCGCCTTCCACACCCGTAAGCAACTCATTAATCACACATCCATTCGCCCTTCTTCCCGTCCTCTATTCTCTGAAATTCCCACCGGCAACTTCCTAAACTAGCAACTTACACAATCTCAAATATTCTCTTCAAATTCTAACAAATACCGTTATGATCACTACTCAATTGGATTAAGCAATTACGTCTCTAATATATTGTTCAAAGTGCTTGAAAAATGATAGTGAATAGATCGTCACTTTTAAGAGTTTCATCAATTTTGATATAATCGATGACAAATTAGAAAGCTGTAATCTCTAGTATATTTTGATTATATATATTTATTCACACTTAGGTATATTCATCAACGAACTTAATGTTGAATTTATACTAAAAAGTATTAAAAACAATATATTGAAATCTCATACACAATAAGCGTCAATTATAAGACTTACACCTAGAATTCATTTGCATAATAATCTATCATTCATGCTTTTTAAAATTCGCATCAATGAAAAGCACTCGTATATATTATTCAAACATAGTAAACTAGAAATAATCGAAGCTTAAACACCAACTCACACTTTTTACATGATTTACCACAACCACAGTATTTCAAATGTTTGAGACGAATTAGGAAATCGTAACTTATTATAAGAGATGTTCATCATTATACGTATATTCCGTAAAAATTATTCAAGAGCATAAGAGGAGACGTACATTATTAAGAATGAATTTATAATGTCTTTTTCAAGAACAATAGACTTATTCAAGTAAACTCACATCATATTGCAAAGCATATTACATAGCGAGTATAGCAGCTAAGAACTAAACGAAATATTTAGAATAATTTACAATATTAACGAGAACACAAGACATAAAATTAAGACACCTACTGACACAACTGAAATTCAATACATGTATATCTACATTTTAACAGCTTTAATTGAACACCTTGCATCTATCTACAATGAAAACAAATACAATTATTATATCTAACAAAAGATATTTACGTCACTAATCCGATTACACACAAACACTTTCTCCAGACAATCATCTCCTGCTCTATTCCTCTTCTCTTTAGATTCTACCAGGGAGAGGTAATTTCTAAATTGTTGAAATTAATAAAGGAAAAAAATCGATACATAGAAGTTCTAACATTTGTACACCTAGTACCTGAAAATTATCAGAAAAGCTTCTAGGTTATAGAAGAAGTTAAGAGTATATTATTATGTAAACAGGCACTTTTCACAACCAAAGTTTCATATATAATGGATAAATAAAAACAAATAACTGAATTTATTAAAAAAACGTCAATTAATGGACCCTAAATAACATACTGATACATAATATGACCATACTTATATCTGCTTTTTCGAATTAGCAATCTATAACAACTGACACACTGCATTATTAATTTTCACGAAAATGCACACGTCGAGATAGAGGACAGTTCCATACTTAAGTCAAAAATTATATTTGAGTAACTAATCATCCGAAGAAACGTAAGTATACAGAGATAAGCTTGATAACTAACTAGGAAAAAATTTCGTTATCTTAAGACAGTATCACTAAATTTGGAAATATTGTCTGAACATATTTAGTCTATAGCAGAAACTGTATAATTTTCGCAAGAATTTTATATCTACTAATATATTATACCATAACTATGGCATTGGCACCAACTAAAGGAGGAGTCTGAGAATTTGATAAAGCTAAAGGTAGACAAAATGTATTTCTGAGCATTTCATTAATAAGCATAACAGTCATTCATAAGACACTCTGACATACTGCTTAATAATTTCGCTTTCCTGCTTTTTGTAAAATAATGACTAAATTTCACAATATGCACACACAAATTATCTAAACACCAATGGTACTTGGGAGCCGAATAAATATGCTATGAACAATGGCCAGCTAAAAACACGTGAAACATATAAGATTACTACGATATCCGATATTATTAACTTGTGTGATCGGGTAAGATACAGATATGATGTGCGCAAATCCGTAATCACTTATATATCAAGAAGAATGTCTAAACTATAGATGCAATCGGTTAAAGTTTAAGATAACACAGAACGCATAAATGGTATACCACGAAGTTCTGAATAGCTTGTCTACTATAATTAATCAGCGTGTTTCACTTAATCACCTAAAATTAGTAATATATTTATTCCATATTGTGTTTGTTTAAATAACAAAATATTTTATAAATTTCTGATTAATGAAATCTGAGTCAATTTTATTTAAGATCTATCTCTTACATTCTACTTAATCGAATATTCACTTTCTGCTTTATAGATCTTGTCAATTTATTCAGTATAATGTACATGATCTATCTATAATGATACTTCAATGGCGAATGATAACAAAAAACTTAAACAAGCTAATTTAATTGTATATACCAAATAACTTTCTAAACTGTTTAATGTATGTGTTAGAAAATACGAGAGTATCTTATTTAAAAATATTCTTAATAATTTGAATATAGTAATTGAACCTTAAAGAGAAAACTCGTAATTATGATGTATAAGTTAAATTAATTTTATATAATATATAGTGTTGTGATGCACAGACTATAAGTAGATAATAATATTGGTACATATTATACTATTAGCACTAAAAGACGAGTACAATCTAGCGAATCAGTAAACAAAATCTCTCATCCCATCCCTGAAATATTCACCTTAACCAACAGACGCCTCAGATCTAAGACACCATACTATATGACTGGTGTATTGGTACTAAGTTTCCGGTTTGATCTCGCATTTTTTGAGTAAATTAGCAGGAGTCATATTAAAGAGTTATGCAGGACTGAATATACAATTTATATGGATCAGTGTTTGGAAAGAGCTAATATCCTAATACTGATTATATGCAATATGTTGGAAAGTAAAGAACAATACGAATACATTATTATAAGAGTTCTATTTGAATACTTATAATGTGAACAGATTCTACGAATAAATGGTAAATGTTAGACAGAAGATATAGAATTTAATTCACTATAACAAGGTTTCTCAGCCTACTAACTGAATAACTTAGGTAAGATCACTAGAATAGTACAAGAAATAATATAAGAAATGTTATCATTATAACTAAATAACCGTACATACACATTAAATCCAGGACAGATAACCAAGTTTGCCAGCATTTAACAATTATTTGGTAACCTAATACATAAATACACTTATATATAGAGTAACTGACGTATGGGTGCAGTAGCAAAGACCTTGCAGGTAACCTTATTTCTATAACTGATATTTTGCAAACATAATCTATCTAATCATTTTTTTTTCAGCGTTGTGTTGTATTACTTTGCACACGATATATATCTAGTTGCGATCTTAGCAATTATCCATACTAAAAATTTTTATCACAACTATACCTGCTCTCTGTTAAACAGGAATTATTATGTTCTAATGTGGAAACAATGAGTTTTCAACATCAAATCAAATGCAAATCGTGATATCCTGATCTAATGAATATACGATGTAATCATCTCCACGAAACCTAACACAATCTCAACAAAACGAAAATAAAACAGTTATACATTATACAAATGATTTTCATTACTTAGCACATGTAAAGTAACTAACAGCAACACAGAACGTATCCAGTTCACACTTTTTTTGTCACAAATCGATCTCTAACATATCACTTGTAAATTTTTACATTAACGTAGTACCATTTTAACATAATAAATATAAAAACCTAATTAATCATCCAGCCGAAGACTGAATCTAGTTCTGAATTGTAGATACAAGTTGAATCACACATCAGATAAACTAAACGAAATATTCATAAAAATCACTAACTGATATGATAGTAGAACAGATGCAAATGAACAATTACACTGTAACTATATTTTAAGAATCCTTACCGATCTAGATAAACTGACTATGACAAATAATCAAAGTATCCATTCTTAAACACAACAGTAAAGAATTTTGATCAAATCATGAGTGCTACGGAAGAAGATATTTCAGGTACGGAGAAAACGCTGATATAAGGTTCGATTGTAATTTACTTAGAGTTATCAGGATTCCTAAGATGTTGAGTCAAAAAGTTGTAATACAATGTCAACTCCTCTCTCCTCTTCCACTTTCAACAATACTAGCGTTTGCAATTATCTACCTACTGATAACTTTTGTATGAAGATATTAATGTTATTTCACAAAAGAGCGCGAAATCATTAATGTGACATTTTCACATATATACTCAAACAGTTTGAAGTTTTGAGATTGTATCGTATCATAAAACCTAGAGAATCAACAATAAAACACGATCTTTATTAAAATACTAATGTGTTATAGTTTTCTCGCTTGAGAGTGTCTCTTATTCTTTTACGATACAGTTAGCATTTAGTAGATTTGTAAGAACCTCTAATACAAAAATTTTCGCAAGACATAACGATAACTCATCATACAATTACAATGAATAAATGCCAATATCTATACAGGGTTGTCCAAATTATCTCAATCAGATCAAGCAGCTGCCTAAGCTTATCAATCATCACATGCTCTACCACAACTACGGAGAGCATACCAACTGTTTTAATTTAACATAGGTGAATAACTAATTTACAATCTTAAACCAAATTAACAAAAAGAATACGAAAATGCAGCATCACAGTTAACAGATCAGTAAACCTAAACAAAATATGTATAAGATTGTAATTTATTTATTTAAATTATTTTCAAATTTTATTATTCCTTTAACTTTTTTTTTTCAGTTTTAAAATAAAAAATTCGGGGGTTTTAAAAAATTGTTCTTATTATTTATTTTTTAATTTTATTTTGGTCTTTAAATCTATTTTGTTTTCAAAATCTTTTTGTTGGTTTTATGTTTATAACATAGAAATATTCAAGCATTTTTTCCCATACCCTAACACAGTAAATCAATAAATCAGTAAGATCAACAACCACACACCATCCCCTTCCATCCACACCCTCCCCTCCTCCGGCTCTATGATCTATTATTCCTAATTCGGTTATCAAGTTACTACATACGAGTATCATTATGGATAAAACATTAACATAAACGTAAAGATCAAGTTTCTTTATTATAGCTGATCAACTGAGTTAAACGCAAACAGGTCACAGCTTTCTCCTTAATATAAGCTAACATAGCATCATCTGAACTAGGATTATAATGTATACACCCAAAAACCTAACATATCTTAAACACGAAATATAACTGATAACATTAACAAACGTTCCACACTTAACACAGTAAAGTACAAAACATAGCACAAAAAACGTAACCTATGCATATGCTTTGTCAAGCATATCTCAAGCATAGCAATGTTAATTTTAAGATTACTGGTATTTATTAATACATAAAATTATCAAACTTGTCTAATAATCATTACTGAGTCAACGAATATTAGGCAAACGTAGACAAGTTTTCCAACCAACATTATAAAGCTGTACAATAGCATCATATGGAACTAAGAAATATAAACCACCAACGTCAAACCTAACACACCTTAACATGAATAACGTTACACGTTACATATAACGTCACAGTTAACCACAGTAAAGTAACTAACATAACATTAACACGTACGATCAAACTTTCTCAGCATACTCTAGCATAACAAGTTAATTTTACATTTAATTCTGATAGATGATTTAATCTATAAAATTGTATCATAATGGTTAATTATCCATATTCAACGATATATACTCTATACCGTAATAAAGTTTCACATCAATAAAGCACATAGCATCATATCTGAACTAAGAAAAATAATGTACAAAGACAACTAACTACAACTTACTTACGCAATTGGTTCGAATGAAACTGGTCACATTAACAAAAGTCACCATTCGAGACGACCAATACAGAGTTACCTACATTGCATGGCAAAGCGTAAACCTAGTTCATGACTTTTCAAGCATATCTCTGAACAGTATTAACGTTAATTTTACTTCCACAGTAAATATCAGCAAAAGATGTTTATCATAACCCTGTCTATTATCATACAGACCAACGAATAGTTTGTGCTAAGTTAACAAAGTTTTTAACACTAACAGTAGAATATTAACAAACGATTTATTATATACACTGTTCATATCACTATCATAATCCCAACAAATAATAGCAAACATAAAATTTTATCCCAAACATAACATAGAAAATAAGTTCTTTAACAATAAATCATCTGTAGTAGAGTGTGATTTTAACCGATCCTAAAAGCAGCAAATTCAGTACAATCAGTAATCAAACCCATCCACTACACTATCACTCACCCTCCCACCCCTACACTTTACATGATCTTGCTATTGTTCCAGGTCACATTTCAAGTATCAGTTCGGATTTAAAAACAAACACAAAAATAAGTCTATCATAAAACTAAGCCACGAACGATATGCCAAGTAACATTGTTGTTCAAAACATTAACAAATGCTAACATTGGCATTAACAGAAACATAAGATGTATATGTACAACGGACAAAAACCTAGCACACCTTATGCGGGATAACTACTAACTCTAACAAGTTCCATAACTTTAACAACAGTAAGTACTATTACAGCGTGACAAGGCAGTAACCCATTCATATTTTCCAGAGCATATCTCTATACAATCAAAGGTTAATAGTTTACATTAAACAATGTTAATATTTAAAAAAAATTTAGAGGTCATAACACGACACTTATCAATGACTGACAAAACGGAAATAACGCAACTAAAAAGTTTTTTTATCATTAAACATAATTAAAATTTAAAGAAAAGGTATGGTTGATTCATTACGGGCACGTTCATGAATCACAAACGAATAATGCCAAACATTAACAAAGTTTTATCAAACAATAACATTAAAATAACAAAGTTTTATCCGTAATACAATAAAAAAAAAACAAGTTCTTTGAATAAAAAATATCAATAGGTAACAAGATCTCAAACTTTAGAATTTCAAAAGCATGAAATCAATAAATCAACCACCCCTCCCTCCCTACTCCCCTTACCACCCATCCTTCCATGATCTATATATCTATCGGTTCAAGACGATATTTCGGTAAACAATTTTGGAAATAGACATAACATAAAGAATAAACGTATTTATACCTAGACTCAATCGAAGTATACGCTACGTAACACATAAGTTTTAGCATCAATAAAGCTAATACATATCATAGCCTGAACTAAGAAGTATACGTATAACGACATAACTATACATTCTCTAACGCTCGATAAACAGTCAATATCAACATAAGATACTGTACTTAACAGCAGTAATAGTAACTCACAACATGACAATACGAACGTAACCTTTCACACTTTATTTCAAAACATGATCTAGTAACATATCATTGTATTACTTCACCTTATCATAGTAATATTAACAACTATCTTAAATCATACCTTAGCCCCTATTTATCGATACAGACCTACGAATTATATGTTAAGTAACAAAGTTTTCACCCAATAAAGCTAAAATAATCTAGACCTGAAAACTAAAATAGTAATGTACAACGACAAGAAACTAATCATACACTTCACGTAGATAATTCATGCTAAACAAATCATAAACAAAATTGGCCCATCTTATAAAGGTAAGTTACTAATCAGGACACATTGTCAAACTCAATGGATTATCCCCACTTTTGTTCTAAACATATCAAGCATAGCTAGCTATATAGTCTGTATTTTTCTAACAAAATCCCCCAAATAAGTGACAGATCTATCAAAGATACCAGCATCAGAATAACTTATGAACTGACACTTAAAATTCATTACAACACGTGTCACTTATTCAAGTAAAAAATCATTTGAACTATGAAAACCAGACCATTAGCAAAAGTCTCTTAGCAACTGACATTAACGATTGAGCAAAAACTTACCCTATGCTTCACGTTTTCTAACACATGATCACCACCCAGATTAACCAGTAAATATCCTAATATTAAGTAAATAGTCATCGGTTTTGTCTTTGTGTATACAATTAATTTAATTTATTTCCTTATAATCTATTTTTGACATATTATTTGTTTTTTTTTTTGTTTTTTCAATAATCGAATACTTATTCTTAGCAACAAACTCAGTTTTAGATTCCTAGCAGGTAAAATTCTGAAAATAAAATATTTAAACATAATACTGTAATCAGATAATTAAAAACATGCCTAACATATCTAACACTACAATGGAGGAAAACCTACAATAGATAACTGATTATTACTGTTATAAAACATTAAACCTATTTTGTGTTATCTCTATTGTATATATTATTGTTCTTCAAATTTGAGATGCACTTATAAACTACAGCTAAAAACTTTTTCTATTTCCTTATTTTCTTTTGTTTTTTCAGCGTATTAACCATCTGAGCAGTAACAGCATGCATTATCTAACAAATTCGCTTATAAACAAAGGTCAACAAGAACTTTCAAGGTAGTACGTAATCGTCATTTCTGAATCTATGATGAGTGATACTAAGCTTTTCGATGCACACAGTATCATGCTATATCAACTATATAATTTATAATTTGTAATTTTGCTGAAAATTTAGAGGGCAAAAGCCCGTTAAGTTTAGTTAAGTATAAATTTTCCTATTAATAAGACACTTTAGCAACCTCGTTAACGGGTTTTCACAACTTATATATTCGAGAACTCTTTATTGAGGTGGGGGGGTGGTATATAAAAACAAATATTGGAAATTTCATTAGATCCAAAACAACGTCATTTGGACAATAAATGCCAATGCACAGTGTGTATTTATTAATTTTATTTTGAAATTTCATCTAGACTGTCACCCCCTATCCTTATTCAGCTCTGGGTTCCCTCTTTCG
>JABUQX010119778.1:5000-26444 GCA_015478945.1 Trachelipus rathkii | reverse complement strand
TGTTAGAATGAAATACCTCCTAGCGTCCGAAAGATATGGGTAAAATTTTAAAGGCAGGGATATTTTCAAGTTCCCTTCCATATTCTGTCACCAGGTGTGGAAAAATAAGCATCTGTGATGGTCTACAAGTGCGCCCATACCTAATTATTTACCTGTTGAGGTAAGGGCTACCATTGGAACGATGATAGAGGTATATGTAATGCCGATAATCCTTGGTGTAAAGTTAAAAATCTTTAGTTCTCAATTTCTCTGAATGGGATATGTTCGCTGTATATCCCGGGTCAAAAGGAGATTTCTCTATTTCCATATGTTTTTTTTTAATGGGAGATAATTTCCACTTTTACATATATAAAGAAAGCATAATTCCAGTAATTAAAAAGATAGGCTTTTGTCAGTAGTTGTTGCTATAAAAAAGAGCACTTTTGAATAATTAAGAGCAAATTCAGGTGTAGATCTAGTTAACCTGATGCGAGTGTCCACTGATGCGTTAGAATAAGTCTCTTTCCGTGAGAATATAATCGCCGTTTACACGGCCGTTAATATCATATGTGTTTAAGTTTTTGATGTTAGCAGCGTTGGGTTCTAATGTTTCGATCTACATCTTTTTTTTAAATTGTAATATCCACATGATTGCAGATGAGACTCCTTCGCACTTGAGAGATTTAAATTGGTGGGTGAGTAAAGTTTCAATATAACTTCGATGAGGGTAACTTGCAGCTGATGTGCTCCTAGAGATGTTCATAAAAACCACGCTCAAGTTGATTTTAAAACCACGTATACAGGAAAGATTTGTATCGGTGGTACTATGTGATCGGTTCCTGTGAGAACTGAACCATCTTCGTTTACTAACTTAGTCTTCAGATATTTCTCTACATCTTTTAAATTGTAATTTCCACATGATTGCAGATGAGACTCCTGTACGCATCTTGAGAATAAAATTAGTAAAAGTTAATATTAACTTCGATAAAGGGGGTTAACTTGCAGCTATGCTCCTAGAGATGTTTCATTTAAAAACACCTCAAGTTAATTAACACGTAAACAGGAAATTTGTCTCGGTGGGGAACCATGTGATCGGTTCCGTGTGAGAATCTGAACCATCTTCGTTTTACTAAACTTAGTCTCAGATATATAAAAAATACATTCGAAGGCGTCAAGATATTTGGCAAACGTTGCCTGGGGATATTCGAATTCGATAGGTACATCTTTGTACTTGTTGATTGCGTCTGAACGGGATTAATACTATAATAAAGTTGGATTCGACTCAACACTAATCTGTGAAAGGAATGCACTTGAGAAGAGATCCAATTCACTCTACAAACCAGTCTCGGCTGGACGGGATGGAGGGAAGTGCATCTTGCTGTACAACACCGGACGATAATGAGGAGAGATTGTTGTTAAACATTCCTTATGTAACAAATAGTTAGCAGGTTGTTCACTGTTTATGTAAAAGAAAAAAAAATTTACCACTATCATCGGTGTATTAAAGGGCAAACACATTCAATACCTTTTTCTTTAACGTGGTCCTTTCCTATTCCCTCTTTAATAAGGTTTTTTACGTCGTATTTTTCGTTTAAACATCTAACATTTTTCACCAGAAGCATCGGGCTGTCGACGTTTACAGCCGGTTCGGGGTCGAGCCGCCCATGAAATCCGTGCGAAAGTATCTTATACCTGCCTAGCTGCTTTTTTAGCAAGGTATTTACCTCCTGATTAAACAAAGGTAATAGCGTGTTGAACAACGAAGCAAAAAATCCACCAAAACCATATCCCCTCTGCATTCGTTGAACCCCTGAAGCTTCTGCTCTTTCCATTATTATTAAATTTAACGGAGTTTCCTGTCTAATGTTGTACTTTACAAGCACTGCTGTCCCAGTCGTGACATGGTATGGCTTACCTTCTTACGTCACTTTATATAAAACGAATCGACTCAGTTGGAGTTCTTACTCAAACGGTTAAGTTAGTGAAACATTTAGGAAAGCTTATTAAACTCTATTTTTTCCTTTAGGGAAATGGAACGACCCTTAACAAAAGAAAGCTTTAGTATTACCTTACTACTAGATGCGTCTATAAGTATCTGTATAAACATAGGCCATACAGGATCGTGAAACAATCTTAGAGGAAATCCATTACAAAATGAATGAACTCTTTGGTGTCCATTTTTGAAGACAATACTCTTCCATCGTTGCGTATATAAACGTATTAGATCCTTGTAGAGATGGTTTGATATCGTTAATTATTTCTCAATATTGAGTCCGCATGTGAGTAATTAAATTTACGAAACCAGGCTGAAGAATGGAAAATAAATAAACTTCGTATCTTTCAGGTTCTCACATGGTTTGAGATTTAAGGTTGTTAACACGTTATCTTTCGTTAACGGTTTATTAACAAGAAACAGTAAATCTTTACATAACCAGACTTGTTTCAAATTTTTTTGTTTAAGGCCATGAATACATCTGGTAACCGATTCTGGTAAAGACGCCCTACTTATTTGAAATAGTGTTTTCATAGAAATATTGCTTTTATCATGGTTCGATAATGCCTGTAATTAGTTTTTAATTTTTTAATACATTTAACAGATTCAACGCTTTAAAGATTATTAAATTGCTAAGAGGGACTTTAGATATATTCGCTCAACAGGATGCGTCCAAGAATATTTCACTTAATGCCTGCTCATTACAATTTTCGAATCAAAGTTATAGGGTTCAATAATTGGGTTGTATAGTATCTTGATATTTATTAGATAGGATGTAGATCCAGTAGAGGGGCTGAGTGAGGCAGCGTTAGATTAGAAATGACAACTTCGGAGGTCCATGATTACAGTTTCTCAATTTCATATACAACTATTTACGAGCTAGACTCTTTACACTACCGGAGCTTCTTCCGTATATGCACTTTACACACAGCCGTACCATGTGTGAAGGGGTAAGGGTTCCCTTCGACATCTCTTATATACACTCTTAAGGTTCTAAATTGAGCATTATTCAGAGGTATATAGTGTACACTAGGAAAACTTATAACTCTGACATCTTTAGGAAAATGGATCACTCTTAGTAACTGAGCCTTAGTGTTTCCAACATACTGGGGTTCTACAATGTCGCTGTAAACATTCGCTACACCAGGATCGTGTAACATCTTTGAAGGGTCACACACAAAATGTAATGAATTCATCGTTGGCTTTTTGCTAAGCTTATCTAAATACTCTTCCAGCGTGCGGGGATGGGATATAAAAAATTAATTCAATTTAGAGGCGCGCTGATTATCGTTAATTCTCAATATGTATCATTCACGTAAAGTAACTACATTTCACGAAACCAGTCTGAAGTGTGGGAAATAAATAAACTCCTATCTTTCAAGTTTTACTAGAGCCTGAGACTTTAAGGTGATTAACACATTGTCCTCGTTGGATGTTCTATTAACTAGAAATACAAATCTTTACATATACGACTTGATTTAAATTGTTTGTTAAGTCTACGAATACATCGGTAAGAGATTTATAGAAACCGTCTGTTTATTAAATATCTTTCATAGAAATATTCTCTATCTGCTCTCGCGATGACACTGCATATCTGTGTTAATTATTTAATACGTTTTTTTAACATCTCGACACTTCTAAATCGATTACAAATGCCGTGTATTGACTCAGGCATATTCTCTACACGTGCATCCAGTATCATTTCGCATAACCCCACTTCGTACATTTCTCGTTCGAATTTTATAGGACTCAGTAACTCTGTAGTAAAGTCTGATGATTTTATTTTCAGGATATAAGTCGCATAGAAAGCCGATGCGGCAACCGGTTAATAGAAGATGATCTTCCATTCTCCAATGTCACAAAGTATAAACTGAATCAATGTTTCTTTATCCGCTAGCATTAATATAACTGTTAAACTTCACCGGGTAATACCAATCCATTTGACAAGATACTGCTTATTTACCTTGTCCCTTTAATCCCATATTTTTTCTATTTTATACTCATGACTCCTAGGATCAAATCGTATTTTCTGTATTTTTGTTTTTAGAATCCTCCTTTTATTTTTGTACCATCTAACATCTCAAGTAGTAAATTTTAACCTGCTCTCTAGGGAATTCTCTGATGTTATCTACTTTAAACTTCTCGCGACCAACCGGCTTCATACCTTTTTCTGAAGAATTTTCATCAGTCCTGGAGACTCTCACATAATCTCTACTTAACACCAGTTGTTTATCTTTTATTTTTTCCCATTGAGTTGATAGGTACAGCTGGTCTTTGTCTTCACCATCTCTATAGGTGTATTCTTAAGTGTTCTTATGATAAGACCGATTATAGGAGTAAGCTAGGTCTTGTAGTATATCGAAATTTAAATGTATTCATCTTCGTGAAATACCTATGCATTCTTTTTTTATAGTTCTTTGTACCTCTTTCAATTATTGCAGCTTTATTAACTGAAAATGTGTTGTAATACCCTATTCATCCTCCCAGTAACGCTATTTCTTGAAACTCTTTTCCTAAAAATTCTGTACCCTTATCTGTCCATATCATTTGAGAATATCTACCATCTTCATTTATAATTCTTTGACAGCTTTAGCAATACTAGTCTTTTTGATTTTTTATCTTTTAAAAACCCTTAACCATAAGTATTGGAATATACATCTATACGAAAAGAATATATTTTGATACCCAATCATTGATAAGAATTTATAATTTTATACATAGTCTTGTCAAATCTAACTGCCAGACGTTATCTAGAATGTGGGGCTATTAGTTTCCGTGTCGGCAGAATTTTTTCGCTATAAGTTTATTGTAAGGTCGGTAAAAGCATCCTCACCATTCTAAATTATTTTTTCAATTACTTTTTATTTAATTGAGGAAACTTTGATGAGCCCCTTAAAAAACCCACCTTAACTGTATGGCTGCTTCACATCAAAGTAATATTTATCGACGGCGTGCTTCCTGTAGCCTGCACTATGATCTCACAATTTGACGTTTACAATAGAAACATATATATTCAGTTGGTATACTCTGGAGAACTACTTAATATAAAACCCTAAATGCTCAGTATATGGAAATAGCTTTTATTTAATTACAAAATAACATTAACTATTTAAAATTACAAGTCTAAAAACCTAGCAGTAATGGTTAGTACAGGGAAAACAGATAGTATACATACGGTTATTATACATGAATTTAAATACAAATAATTACAAATCATATAAAAGAACATTGCCAATTAAATATTTAGGAACTAATCCATTTTGAAGCCGATGTATGGTGTTTTTTCTTACTTCTTCCTACCACTTGGAACGTACTTTGTACTTCTACTTATCAGCATTTAACATCCGGATGCAACAAGAAAGACCAAGAGGGACTCGTGTCAGCTAGGAGACATTGGATCAGTTATCGAATTCAGTTATCCAGATCCGCTGGGAATCTTTTGTTATCGAATTAAAGTTCTCGTGAAAAATTAATAGTCTGAATGTTCTTGTTTTTTGGATCCTTCCTGTTCCCATTGCTGGCCACTTAGCACTGATGCTTTCTTGATCCAAATTCGACGTTGACGCCAAGCCAACTGAACGCGCCTCGCACAGGATATCATCTCGTATCTACTCAAACCTTCAACACCTAGTGACTCGATGCTTCAGCAAGTGAGCTGATGTATTCTCCGTCAGCATCTACTATGAACATGATACTATGACACGAGGAGTTCACTTACGTAAGCCTAATCTGATCTCTTCTTATAAATATGTATAAGCAAGCTATACCCGGTTTTCTTATTCGCCTCATTGGTAAGCTTTCCTTAGTATATGTTTAAAATTATCTTCTTTTTTCACAATCAACCTTAGTTCTGAGTGTAGCAGGACTGCAAGTCTTTCCTCTGATGTGAATTAAAAAACTGTTATAGATCTACAATTTTTGGTATAGCTTTTGAGATAGGATTCTTTTTCATTGGAATCGGTTAAACATCGAGATGTTAACTATTTGATGCAATTTCCTTCTCGTATTAAATTATCTGTTCAACTTGCGGATCATATAAACTAAAGGCTGCTGTTGAATCAACGATTGATAAGGGTTATACCCGACCTGACTGCCCAGTTGATGGGTTGATTGAGGTTGTTCGAACTGTTGTGTTGGTGTTGGTGTTGTTGTTGCTATTGTTGTTGTTTTTTTGTTGTGTTGTTGTGTTGTTGTTGTTGTTGATGTTGTTGGTGTTGTTGCAGTTGATGCTGTTGCAGAGGGGTAGGGTTCCTGTGTTATATTCATCTTCTTCATAATCCGCTGTAGGGTAAAAACCACTTACCTTCGTCATCAATTGAGGGAGCCACTTGGGTTATCAAAGGGGCGATAAACGGAAAAGAGTAAAGGTAGGAAAACACCCGCCACCTTTCTGTAATAGCTTCTTTTATTTTTAAGTTTTCTTAACCGTTACCAGCAAGTTTTTTAATTATGTTTCTATGACGACGTAGCTTTACCTTTCGCTGAGGTCTGTTAAAGGAACATTTTCCTTTTATAAGAATTTAGGCATACGTTTCTGCTATACATTGTATAAATTTTTCATCTTCACAGATCAGTTTACGTTTTTTTCAGAAGGTTTCAGGTTTTTAAATTTCTCATAAGAGGTATATAATCTGCTACTAGGGTACTCATTATTCAGGTATTATACTGTCTCAATCTCGTTAGGCAAGATATTTGTACGCAGTAACACTCTATGCGTGTTCTTAGGATGAAGCTCAAAGAGTAAATAACCGTGAGATATAGATGTAACTTCTTTAGTATACTTTTAGGAAACTTCTTTACGTGAGTAGTGACATTTGGGAGCCACACATTCATCTGACTCATATTCCTTTCTGTTGTCCGAACAAGATAAATACTGTGTGGCTTTAAAGACACATCCCTCATATACTTATTCTGGATGAAAGATATTCTGTTTTATAAAAAACATACTGTAATGTTTAAATGACTGAGAGAAACTGTTGAAAGTTTTCTGCTATTGATCCTCATTCCAATTTATTGCATCAGATCATCAAGATTATAATTTTATGCCCTGGTAAACATTGAAGAGCTTTTTTGTCATGTAACCCTTCGTGAAATTCGATACATTCTATTGTAATCTTTAAAACTTGTTCTTGGTAAACACTGTGGCCCATATGATTTTAAAGGGTGGTGAAAATCTCGACCTCTTTTAAAATGTTTAATAACAGAAAGGTTTTCCCGCACCCTGTAGGACCAGACACAAGACATGTAGCAGGAGCGCGGAACATAAATTTACCAACGTCCATTCTAGATTGATACCTGAACACTAATGAATAAGAAAAGGTTTGTTTATGTTATAAATTGATTTCACTAGCTCAATAGAAGCAATAGATCAAGATGGGAAGAGGAGATGTGGGAGGATACCTTGAATCACTGAATTTACTGATTTACTGTTTTAGGGCTAATAAAAATCCAAAGAACTTATTTATACTAAAGAAAAATATGACTTGAATCAATAGATCAATAGATCAATAGATCAATAGATGGGTAGGAGGGGGTAGGGGAGGGCAGTTTGATTTACTGATTTAGGGTACGTAAAACATAACAATTTTAATAAAAAATATGACTTGAATCAATAGATCAATAGATCATGGATGGATAGGAAGAGGGGGGAGGGGGAGTGGTGAGGGTTGTTTGATTTACTGATTTACTGATTTAGGGTACGTAAAACATAACAATTTTAATAAAAAAAAATATGAGCTTGAAATTCAATAGATCAATTAGACATTGGATGACAGAGGGGTGGTGAAAGAAATAGGTTTGATTTACTGATTACTGATGTAGGGGTATGTAAAAAACGGTAAATTTTGTTTACGTTATTAAACGTGAAAAAACATAAAAAAAAAAATTAGTAAAAACAAAAATAAATTAAAAAAATAAATAAAAAAATAATAAATTTTTTGAAAAAAAATTTAAGTTTGAAAACAAAAGCTCACTCGTAAAAGCTAAAAAAAAAAAATTATAAAAATTATTAAAAGAAAACAAAACACATTTGCGTTCTTGGGCCTAATCGCGCCGGCGAGCACGCCTGCGGGCGCGCGCACGCGTCGGTTTCGCGGCGGATTGCACTGGCATGCGCGCCTGCGGGCGCGCACACGCATCGACCCTGGGCTTGGTGACACAATCCGCATTGCCATGAGGGAGCCTCAAACACCCTTAGTCGAGATCAATGATCTTATAAACCTATATTTTAACACCAATAATGTATTATTATGTCAATATTTACTAACTAAGCACCGGTGCTGTTGTCAATTCAAACTCTATAGATTCAGACTCCTTTCTCTTTCTTCTATAACACTATCCAAATTTCAGCCTTTTATGATCAATTTAATTTTTAAGGGGGGACGCAGAGGGACGTAATCTCGTCTACGACGAGATTACGTTCACCATCTAACCCTCCTCCAAATTTTAACCCAATACGGTAACTCTAACCTCTATAGATATATATATCAGAGCATATAGGCGTGAGCGGGCCGGAGCCTGAACCAGAGTGCGTAAAAAACGATTCCTTGCAGGAATCGTTTTTCGACTCAGAATCGCGATTCTTCGTATCAAATTTCACCATTCTACGAACAATTTAATTTTTTAGGGGGCAGCGTCCCCCCTTACGGGGGGACGCAGGGGTACGTAATCTCGTCTACGACGAGATTACGTCATCACGCTCAAGCCTAACTCGTCTTAAGCCTAATCTTCGCTCGCTCAGAAGCCACAACAAGGGCGTAAGCGATATTTTGAGCTACGCCCCTATATACATCCTAGAGACTTGAAATTTCGTCGGTTTCGAGCTTAACCCATTCTTAGATTATGTTCCAAGTTTCAGACCTATAGCTCTTATACTTTTTGAGAAAAAGCTGTAGGGGGCAAACGGGCCCATAAACTACTTATAATATAATATAGATATTATATATATTATATATATATATAATATATGTATATATATATATAATATATAATATATAATATATATTTATATAATAATAATATATATAATATATATATATATATATATATATATATATATATATATTATAAACTTAGTTCGGGCTTTGGAGTAAAATTTCGATCGTGAAAACGTTATTTAAATTTAAAATTGTTAAATAAGGCGATTTCAAATAACTTTTGAAGTTTTTTCAAAATATACTTTAAGAATGAGTTTTTTTCAATAATAATAATTTGTAAGTTGACGGAATTCTAGGTTTAAGATTGAGTAAAAATATTTTAAAGGAAAATGCTTAACAAAATGTTGTTCCGTTAATCCCATAAAGATTGCCAATTGATTTTCCACTCAATAGGTTTCGCTGGTAAACTTCAGTCGGATAAGATACCAATTCGCATAATATAAATTTATGTTAAATAATGCAATGTCGCTTTAAGATTGTAATAATAATAATAATAAAATAATAGATAATAATAATAGATAATAATAATAATAATAATAATTTAATAATAATATAATAATAAAATAATTAATTAATAATATAATAATAAAGTTTGAAAAGTAGGTTTAAAACTTCTGGTAGCGAAAGTCTTGCTTCGATCGAACTCCGCAGTTCAATTATTTTTAAACAAAATATGTTAAAAATAATAATAATAATAATAATAATAATAATAATAATAATAATAATAATAATAATAATAATAATAATAATAATAATAATAATAATAATAATAATAAAGTTTGAAAAGTAGGTTTCAAACTTCTGGTAGCGAAAGTCTTGCTTCGATCGAACTCCGCAGTTCAATTATTTTTAAATAATAATAATAATAATAATAATAATAATTAATAATAATAATATAATATAATAATAATAATAATTAATAATAATAATAATAATTAATAATAATAATAATTATGATATTACGATAATAATAATAATATAATAAATATTTATATATATATATATATATATATATATATTATTATATAATATCATATATAATATAATATATATATATATATATATATATATATATATTATATTATATATATATATATATATAATATTATATATATATATATATATATATATATATATATTATAATATAATATATATTAATATTATATATATATATATATATATATATATATAGATATATATAATATATATATAATATATAAATAGTATATATATATATTTGTAGCGCGAAGAGGTTGAGGTCATTATTAATTAAACAGAATTAAAATCACTCACCCCCTCGGTACAATAATAAATAAGGTGGAGGTGTATAGAAAAATAGTTGGATATTTATTTCTTTATTAATATTTTTTTCTTATTTATAGCTTGATCGCAGATCATAATTAGATAATTTTATTTTGTATAATAATAAGGACTGGCGCCACAGACCCTTCGATATATTTTCGTAATAACTTCAAAATCCAAATATATATACAGTTTCATATTCAAACAGTTGCAGAGTGGGGCCATATATAGAAAGCCATGTTCTCTACTAGATCTCTTTCACCCGTTCTTTCTAATTTTTATATCTTATTATTTCACTGATGAATCAAACATAGCTTATCAAAATGACACTTAACAAGAGATCCTTCTTTATTAAGAACAGTAATAATAAATCTAACACCTTTAGTTTAAGTACAAAAATTAATATATTTTTTAGCGTGCAGCGGACCAACTGCCCTGGACCACGTTCTTTTCGGCATTGATCTCGGCTGCCTAACTGCCGTCTTCCCTCGTTTTGGCGTCAAGGATTATTTGCCGGTCAGGGAAAAGTCTCTTATTGGCTGCCTTAAGATTTTAAATAAGTATAAACAAAGAAGAATAAAAAAACAGTTTAGTGTGTTATCTTATAAAATGTAAGCAATTTTACCCGTACATAATAATACACATAACGGTCAGAAAAGCTTCGTTCTCCTCTCATAATAATAATAGCTTTTGCCTCCAAAGAGTTCTAGCTTTATTAATTACAATAAAGATGATATAATAGCATTGTTTGTTATAGTACGGTAC
Organism: Trachelipus rathkii; assembly: GCA_015478945.1. Classification (NCBI taxonomy): domain Eukaryota; kingdom Metazoa; phylum Arthropoda; class Malacostraca; order Isopoda; family Trachelipodidae; genus Trachelipus; species Trachelipus rathkii. The sequence goes on along the minus strand of JABUQX010119778.1, from coordinate 15,469 downwards.
CCCTTACATTCTGGTCATCCCGGTTAAGAAGAACACCCAGCCTTTAATTCTAAAAAAACACATTTTTTAAAAATTTTTTAAGTCGGCAGAAGAAGACATATTCCGTAGAATTTTATTTCATTTTTAGATATACTCAACTTGTCTTGAAGGCCTACCCACTCGGTGATGACGTCAGAGACAACAAGATTCCATAGCTCCTCCCACTTTGGCTATCACGCACGACCAAGTTATATTTCTCTCGTTATTTCAGATAATTTTAAATATGATTCATATTATTCGAAAAATATGTTAATTAGACGGCAACATATACAATATTATAAAATAATTTTAACAATATATCTTTCCTATTAAACATAAAATAAATTCGTATATAACTAATTATAATACTTGTTCATTATAATTTTTAAATCAAAGGAACCATATATCCTAGTCTAATTATCATCCTTAATAAATAAAATACAATAATTTCTAAAATATGGAGATCTCCAGGCATGCATTTAAAACCCCTAGACTCAAGGTCTGCACAGATTAGATAATTTAAAATATAAATTTTAATATTCCTAAAAATACCAAGTTACAATTTTTCTTCCTCAGAGAAGGAATTTTTTTTTATATGAATAATAACGGATCTCCTAAAAAGTCCGTTTCACAAGCATCTTTGTTTCATTTCACATATCCACCTCCTTCCCCTCCCAATTTTTGGGGGGATAAGAGTACGAAGGATGGGGGATACCCACCTCCTTACATATTGTAAACGTTTATTTAAATATACACAAGATTCTTATAATTATCATAAGACAAAAAGAATTCTATCTGATTTTCTTTAATTTACAACATCATTATGCCACCGAATTATAATATATTTTAATTACTTTTTAATAAAACAAAAAAATTACAAGATTAAATTTTCACTTCAAAAAATAACTTTGTCAATAAAAATACATTTCTAGGCGCGGCGCGGAGAGGGACCTTCCTATGTCTCTTTCTGATAGCTCTCTGAACAACGTTACCGAGTGGACTTAGGCAGCGCTTTAAAGCCAGGCAATTTTGCAGCTTTAGTCTGTTTCAGACTTAGAGACTTTATTTTTTTCCTGGTTGTTGTTATTTAGGCTCGCTTGTTGTCATCCAAAGTTTAAAGTTAAGCCTCCCAACGTCGGGGAATAGGAAAAACCATTCAGATGTTGAGTCTATAAAATTTTTGTTTATTTTTAGTAGGCGGTAAGGGTATGTTGGGGGGTATTTTTTTAAATTTTCCTTTCCCAATTTTCTTCCTCCCAGCCAGAGAGTTGAACACTCCAAATTTTTTGTTCTTTTTTTTTTTTTTTTTTTTTTGTTTTTTGTTTTTTGAAAAGGCACCGGCGAGATTCTGTTTCTGCTTACGGCTTCTGGCAACTTTGGCAGCTATCCTGTGTTATTGTTTAGCTGTTCTTTCACGCTCAACTGCCACAAACAGGCCCTTTGTTGATGTTTTTTTTTTTTTTTTGACAGACCCTTTGTTGTTTGTTTTTTTTTGTTTTGTTTTTTTGGATGGCACGGTGATTTTCATTTTATAAAAGTACTATTTACTGGATAACGACTTTTTATTTTCTTTTAAAAATAAGAAACTTTCTTCACGTTATCACTTACGTTTTTAGCATTATCAATATTGACCCTCAAGACTTACTGTTTTAATAACTTCACTTGGGTACTCATTACTGAACACTGTAAGTAATTTTTATGTACGTGTATATTATTATTATTATTATTATTATTATTTATTATTTATTATTATTATTATTATATAATAATTATTATCTGGCCCTTGTTCATCAAAAGGTTCGTTATATGACTGATGTCGTTTCTGGGGTTCCCAATATGTAGCGCGAGAGGATTGAGAGTCATTATTATTAAAAACAGTGAATTAATCACCACCCCCTCGGGTACAGTAATAAATAAGGTGGAAGGGGATATAGAAAATAAGCGTTGATATTATTTTAATTATCATTTATATTTTCTTATTATAGCTTGATCGCAGATCATAATAGATAATTTTTTTTTTGTATAATAAATAAGGACTGGGCCACAGACCCTTCGAATATATTTTCGTGAATACTCAAATCCAAATATTATATACATTTCATATTCGAACAGTTTGCAGAGTGGGGCCTATACTAGAAAGCCATGTTCTCTACTAGATCTCTTTCACCGTTCTTTCTAATTTTTATATCTTATTATTTCACTGATGATCAACAAAGAGTATCAAAATGACACTTAACAAGAGAATCTTCTTTATAAGAACATTAATAATAATCTAACACTTTAGTTAATACCAAAATTATAAATATAGGTTTGAAGCGTTGCAGGGACCAATGCCCTGACACGTTTCGGCATTAGATCTCGGCTGCCTAACTGCTCGGTCTTCCCTTCGGTCCTTTGCGTCAAGATATTGCCGGTCAGGGAAAAGACTCTTATTGGCTGTGCCTTAAGATTTATGAAATATATAAACAAAAAGAATAAAAACAGTTGTGTGTGTTATCTTATAAAATGTAAGCAATTTTACCGTACATAATAATACACATAACGGTCAGAAAAGCTTCGTTTCTACTCTCATAATAATAATAGCTTTTGCCTCCCAAGAGTTCTAGCTTTATTAATTACAATAAAGATTATAATAGCATTGTTTTATAGTACGCGTAGCCGCGTATATATATATACTATATATAATATAATATAATATATATATATAATATATACTATATATTAATATAATATATATATAAATATATATTACTAATATATATATATATATATATATATATGTCGCAAATAGATTTTGTTCCCTTGGGAACCTAGTCTTAATAATAAAGAGGAAGACGAACAAAAATGGAGAAAACATTTTTATATTATAAAATTTATTTTTTATCCCTACTAATAGTTTGAAAATTTCCAACTTTTTCAGGCTTAAAGACATTATTCCCCACAGATTGAGATCCTCTATAGTTTACATGTATACGTGTACGGATCTGCAATGTCGTTACGTAGGCCACAATAGGTCTGTCACAACTTCATTTTGAGGTTATTCAAAGCATTTGGGTTGTCATAACAGAACTAATTTGCCATTGGACCACGCCAGAAACATTCGTCAATACGATCTCATAGCTTGGAAAATGGCCACTCAATCTCACGCAGACAGTTTCGAAATCCTGCCTCACAGTGACTCTCTTGATAGGAAGATCCTGAGAGTTTATATATTTATCATTTGAAAACAGAATAAATAATTTTTTTGATCCTCTATCCAGCTTTTTTACATTAATATTGTCACCACCATTGTATTCAAAACTTGTTAATTTTCAGATCATTGTAACCATAAGTGTATTATTATTATTATTATTTATTATTGATTATTAAGGTTTTGATTGATGTTAAATAAAATTAATTAGTATAATTAACATTATTATTGCAAATTAATGTTTAACTTTTATTTTCTTTTTATTTTTATTTTCATTAATTTCTTATTTATTATTATTATACTATTATTCTAATTTTAAGGTTATCATGATGATAATATCATCATTATAATTGTTATTACTATGATTATTATAGTCTTAATATTAATTATTGATTTAATTATTGTTTAACACTATAAAACATACTGTTTCAAAAACAATAAATTATTGTACATATGTAACTATATAACGTATATATGCATTCTGTAATTTTCCAATATTAAATTTCGTAATTTAGTTACCGCTACAAAATTACGCAGATTCTGTCAGGTGCGTTTGTTAAATATTTTTCCATTAAACTCAAATTGTGATTTTGTTTTAATTGGCAGATATGTGCTTTGCTTCTCATTTTTTAATGTAACTTCTTTATTTATGGTGTATTAATATTAATATTATTATATAGATTTTTCATTTTTTAATTTTAATTTTAATTGTGAATTTTAATTATTTCTAGAGTAAATATTTTGCTGAAGATGGGTGGAGTAATACCCGAAACGTCCGGATTTTATAAATAAAGAATGCTTTCTCCATTTTTGTTCGTCTTCCTCTTTATTATATATATATATATAATATATATATATATATATATATATAATACATCTGTATATATATAATATATATATATTATAATATATATAATATATATAAATATATAAACTGATACATTCACTAATTTCTTTAAACGCCTGAGTGATAACGGCCTTCTAGCACGAACAGTTAAGGCGTCGGGGAAGCAAGCACCGATTTTGATGACGCGGCGATTCGAACCCTCTAGGCGGTAAAATTTCATTTTAGCTAGCTTGTGATTGTACAACCTGAGAGCCTGGAAACAAATGAGAGGGGGGTGGGTGGAAAGACCTCCCGAGTTTGATGACCTCCAGTGAGAGGGAGGTGGGCAGGAGCTGAGGAGCAAGCAGCGTGAGTGGTGTGGTTTGGGTTCAGGGCTCGATGGACGCAGCAGCAGCACCAGCACCAACCGAGGAGGGTAAAAACAGCCACCAAGAGCACAAGGGTGGGTAAAAACGCCTCATCGAAAGAGCCGTGGCGGGACGGGTAATGGCTGCACACTAAGAGCAGTATAGAGGAGTCAGAAACGGCTCATGAAAGAACCGTGAGAGGGAGTAATGCTCACACACGCGGAGCGTGTATGAGACGCACAGGGCCTCGTAATGCAGTGTCTGAAAATAACATAATTAAGTAATGTACGCATACGGTCGTAGACCGTGTGCGTGCGCACGTGACTTCGGCACGTACATATACCTAAAAATACCACCCACGAAAGAGCGTGACGTCACCTCGACCAAAAATACCCCCATGAAAGAGCGTAGACCTAAAAATACCACCCACGAAAGAGCGTGACGTCACCTCGGCCAAAAATACCCCCACGAACCTACGTGAGATTCCCAAAATACCCTCCTACGTACCTAGGGCCGAAAATTCCCTCCTGGAGGGTAGAATCTGTTTCGGTGCCAATGGCTTACGTACTCTGGGGTGGTAAGTTTCCCCGAGTATGGAACGTGTCCTTTCATATTTTAAATCAGTCGGAAAACTCAAATTCAAGATGCAATGAAAATAATCGGAACATACATTATTGGTTTATAATTTTAGTATTTATTCTGTTCATTTATGTTTTTTTCAATTTTATTTTTTATTATTTATTTTAATTTTTTTATTTATTTTCATTTTTATTTTAGTACATAATGTTAATTTTAACATGTTTATATATATAATAAGTGAAAATAAATTAAAAATTTACCTTTTAAATTAGTCATCTAGGGGATGGATTGAACCTGTTGATCGCCACGGGCATTTTTCGAAAATCTGGAATCAGATGGATACGCGCCCCTCATTTCGTTTTACATGATTTTTGATCGATATTTAGTTTTTATTAACAGCGACAGTCGAAAATCCAGTTTTTCATAAATAAGAAGTTGCGGAATTAAAATTTTTTTGAGCTTTACCACTCAGAAGTGGATGTTCATTTTTTATCGACATCCAAAAGTTCGTGTTTAATTCCATGACACTAAATTTTAGTTTTCAACGAATTGTCGCAAGACAGTTCAATTAGATTCTCTTTTTCCGCAATGATAAAGTCAGGTGGAGCAGCAACATTAAACGGGTCCTGAATCCATGAAAATTTATCCATATGATCGTTTGTAAAATATTTCTCAAAATGTTCAAATCTTTCGCGTCACCCCTGAGGGGAAGTTGCGTCACCCAAAGGTGACGCGTCACACAGTTTGAGAACCACTGCTCTAGGGGATAAAATTCCCTGACTCTAAACGGTAGTTGTTACTACTTGGGAAACCCTGGACTGTAAGCGACTGTCGATTTCGCTTAAAATTTTTATCTGAGTATCTACACAAATGCACACTTATGAATTTTCGTGGAAAAGAAATTAAACATCTGGTTTATTTAGGAAAATTTTGCTAAAGAAATATAAGATAGCGCTGTTATTTAACTGTGCAAGCCACAAAGTCAATGCTTAATTGAAATATAATTTCAAGTAACTAAATTAAAAATGAATGATTATTACGAACTTCATAAGCAACGGAATACGTTTTCATTTTATTAACTCAAAGTTTAAGAAACATAACTGCCAACAACTAGTTTGTAAGGTAAAGACTTTCCGCCATTTTGACTCTTTTATAGCTTTAAGTTTTCATAAACTTTGGCAATTAATTTTGCTATACACACACACACATTTTAGACTCATTATAAATTTTTATGCAGCACTGTTTACATCAACACTTAAAAAAATTTAAACTGCTTAAGGTCCATTAAGATTTGGACTTATGGGGAGTGCCACGCAAAAGATTTTTGATTTACATAAAAAAATTTACTTACATGTTTAATATTTTAAACATTGAAAAAATTGTATAATTAAAGTTCAAATAATATACATAATACAAATATAATTAAAATCATAGTACTTCAATCCAATGTTATAATTTTAGGACCATCTTGTGGTCTTGTGTGTATGTGTGCGCACTGAACCTTTTGAGGGAAAATTTTCCCCAAAAAAGCAAAACAAATATAAGAGGACTTTGAATATAACAAAAGTTTATTTTAATAATCACATACTTATAGTACTTTCTCTTGGTACTAAATTTTGAAGGAAAATGCCTATTTTTTTATGCTTTGTTTTACTTTCTGGCGGGAGATTTTCCCGCGAAAGGTACAGTGCACACACATGATGGTCCGAAAATTACAACATTGGATTGAAGTGCTATAATTTTAATCATATTTATACTATATTAATTATATTATCTTGATTCTAAAAAAACAAATAGTCATTTCATTTTATATATATATATATATATATATATATATATATATTTTTATATATATATATATATATATATATATATATATATATATATATATATATATATATAATATATATATTCATCATATAAATAAAAACTATATGTATATATATATATATATATATTTTATATATATATATATAATAACTTTATATATCTCCACTATACTATATATATATATATATCTTATATATCTTTATATATATATATATATATATGTATATATTAATAATGCAGAGTACATCCGCACATTATTAAAGATCCGCAACCATCGCCACTTTGTCTACGGATATTGCGCCGAATGTTGTGTCGAGATTGATACAAAGGAATTTTATAATAAAAAATACTAAGATGAATCTGAAAAATGGAAATGAATGAAAATGAGTGATATGAGTTGAGATGATTTCAAAAAAACGGCTTGATATTCCATATCTTACTGTTATCAAAGACGTTCCAACTCTCTGGAATAGTACACTTCATATAATGGAAAGAATAGTATTGCTCAAGAACCTCTTGCTTTGCACGCCAGTTCGTATCCAAAGTGAACATTCTTACTAATGTGGAAAATGTCATCAAATAACACTGCATTAAGCTATTGAACCATTTGAAGAAATTACCAAAAAAATCAGCGCCACAGCTTCTATCTCCGATGTAATACCATTAATACATTACGAAAGCATTTTAAACCATCTTCAAATGAAAATGATGACGATTTAAAAAGAATGAAAGATGTAATAAAACTAGTTAGAAAAATGCTTTGGTTCTGTGGAAATTAACGACCTTCATCAACTTACTTAGATCCCAGTTATAAAGGCAAGTTTTTGTAACACAAAATTAAGAACAAGTTAATCGTCGCTGTGCTGCAAGTTAAATACTCAATCCGAACAGTCTATTAATTCGCCACCCATTAAAAGGAAGAAACGAAATCTACAGAATCAACACCTTCTACAAGTAAATCAATAACAGATTTACTGGAAGAATTTATACAGTCCAGTAGTGATGAAGAAACATACTCATTACCAAAAGATGTAGTACAAATGATTGAAAACTTCACCAAGAAAAACGACTAGATACAAATGATCCTATTAGTTGGTAGAAAGTTAAGCAAAATGTTTACACACGATGAGTAAACTTGCAAGGAAATACTTGGCCTGTCCCCCAACTAGTGAGAGAGTAATTAGCAAACCTGGGCTAATATATAATGAAAAGAGAAACAGACTCTCAGCAGAAAAGACAGAAAAATTGATGTTTCTCAAACACAACCTTCCTATATTTGAATTTCAATACTAGTGCAAAAATTATATAATCCATTGTAAAATCTCTTTCAATAAGGGCGGAGGTTGGGGGAAGAGGTTGGTGGGTGCATTTGTCTAAGCACATTACATTAACTTTTAGTCTTTCGAGTGGCTCTCACAAGGGTGTGCCACAGCTTCCCACAGAGGTGACGCGAAACATTAGAAAAAATTTTAATTTTGTTTCTATTTTCAATTTAATCTTTTAATAAAATAATATAAATCCAAATGTGGCTCCGAAAGTCTAGGAACAAATTCCGACGTTTTTAACGTTCTCGGCACTTTCTGTTTGTATGTAAACAGCTGTCGGTTTCACGCGATCTTGGTGTTGAAATGTTGCAATAATAATAAGGCAAGAAAAATGTTAATATTATTTCAATTTCCAAATATTTTAAACATGATTTTAATCTTTTTTTATCAGTAATATTATTAATAATAAGAATATGTTTTTAAATTTTTTTTTTTTTTTTAAAAATCCGCAAACCAATAAATAAAAAAAATTACGCTAAAAATATATAGGCTTACAATCTTTATATTATAAGAGCAACTATATATATATATATATATATATATATATATATATATATATATATATATATATATATATCTATACATATAAATATATATATATATATATATATATATATATATACTGTCTCTCCATCTCTCTCTCCTGCTGCTGCTACTGCTGCTCATATCTCTTGCTATACTATATACTTCTTGAACCAGCGTCCTCTCGTATGAGAGGCGGTGACTCAACACACAGCGCCATATATATATATATATATATATATATATATATATATATATATATATATATATATATAACTGCTGTATATATATATATATATATCTCTATAAATTCAAGAGATAGGGAGCCGGGGTCGGGTCAGGGAGGTCAGAGGTCAGAGGAGTCAGAGGTCGGGAGTCGGGAGTCAGGTTCCCAAAGTCCCGGGGAGTCAGGTCAGGAGTCAGATTTAAAAAAGCGACTCCTATCGACTTTAAGTCAGTATTTGGTGAAACTTACGCTAAAAATTTGGAAAACTTAATTGTTTTTTTGTTATAAAAGACATTACATTTTTATTTTGACATTTGTTTGTAGCCAATTTAAATTGTTTAATTTTAATCTTTCCTTATATTAAAAAGAAAAAAAACTTTTCCCAGCGATATTTTAACATTTTCTATGGTATTTTTCTTCCTGAGTCCGAATACGCTAATATTTTTCTTGAGAAACGGTTCAAATCCCCACCGCTTTCAAATAAACATTTGGCTTAAATGATGCAGAATATTGACCTTAATATATATACTGATACCTTTAATCAGATACCACTGCATTTTTGCATCTTTAAGAGGTGATTTCCAATATATATATATATATATATATATATATATATATATATATATATATATATATATATATATATATATATATATATATATATATATATATATATTAGAGGTGTACCGGAATTCCGGTCCGGCCGGAATTGTACCAGTGGCATTTTTCCGGTTCCGGTTCGGCCGGAATTTTCATAATTCCAGCCGGAACCTGAATTACTAATCTACTTGATAATTAAAAAAAATTTGCTGGAAGGGATTTATTTTACATAACCCATATCCCATCTCTTAACAAAATATAATGGTACCCTAGTGTAGTATTCATACACATTGTATTACATACCTACAGTATTATGAAATAAAGTTTACTCAAATATCTCAAAATATAGGGATAATAAGATACCCATTAAATTTCAAATTTAAGAGTAAATTAAATATATGTATTTAATGCGTATATATATATCATGTTGCATAATATATGTATATATCATAACAACCTTAACTACTTCTTATACTATTAACTTATATATATATATATATAATATCTTTCTATATATATCGATATATATTTTATTGCAATGGAATACACAGTCCAATTTTCAAACTGCCTCGTAAGCCAGTTAGTAGTTAAAGAAATAAATGACTCGTTTGAATATTTAGCTACCTATATATCTGTAGTAAATGGTATCTGATTAGTCTTAGATAACTTTTCGAATACTGCTGATCTCAATTTACTGTATGAAGTTGGTAACATCATCTCTCCAAAAAAAATATTTTCTACTAGAAATAAGATATTCTATGAGTCCCTGCTCTTCAGTGATTGTGAATGGCTGGTTACTCATTGCAATAAAATTTATTATTTTCTGAAGAATTGCCTGTGATTTGGGGTCATTGATACGGGCAATTTTTGGGGGGGATTTTTTCCTCAAGACTTACTTGTTTCACGGCTTCTATCTTTCGCTATTTTGTGGTGTCCAGTGTTCTAGAAAATACAGGATTCTCCCTTTTACTATCCAAATTTTTGA
>JABUQX010119778.1:0-2500 GCA_015478945.1 Trachelipus rathkii | reverse complement strand
TATAAGTTCTTTATTATAAAGGTTTATTTTTTTTAATTAACAAATAGAATTTTTGTTTTTAATTTTTTAACAATTTTGATTTTAGTCCTAAGACTTAGTTTTTAATAATTAAACTTCCAAAACCAATCTCAACCTCATAATGGTACCATATATAACAAATAACATTTAAATTTGATTTTATAGACTGAGATAAACTTTTTACCCTCATCTATATAACTTTGATTATTACTATAATAATAGGCAATATCCAAAATCAGATTCTGTGTGTAAGGCCAACCTTAACTTAGTAATATATATATAGTATATATATATATATATCTTTCTTAAATATTAATAATAATATATAATATATATATATATATATATAATATGTATATATATATATATATATATATATATATATATATATATATATATATAATAATAATATATATATATTATATTATAAATAAATAAATATATATATATATATATATATATATATATATATATATATATATATATATATATATATATATATATATATATATATATATATATATATATATATATATATATAAATATATATATATATATAATATATTTGGAGTTTACACAGAATTGTTTATTCACTGTTAATGTATATACTATGTAATAATAATAACATATATAATAATATGTAATATCTCATATGCTGTAACAACTTCATAATAATATATATGTAGTATGTATATGTATAACAATAATATATGTGCATAATAACAATAATATAATAATATGTACTAGCTAACTGCTGCTAATATATATATAATGTACATGTATGGAAATATATAAACGTATGTATCATGTATGTAGCAATATAGTAACATAATAACAATATGTATATATAGCATATGTATATATCAACATAATAATAATAACCAATAATATATATATAACATAATAATAATAATAATACCATAACTCATATATGTAGCTGCCAGAGGCTAGTGCAGTAAGCAGTGAAGGTGACTCCTTGCGGGCGTCAGAGGCTTTCATGGATTCTACTAAAATTTTGAACGAAATAGACCTTCTTAAGGGTGGACTGGGTGGTCAAAATATTTCAGAAGGGAGGCAGAGTGATTTAGGTGAGGACCATAAATTAGCAATGGACTGCTGGAAGCGAACTAACACCAGCACTCCTCTCACCAAGAAGGACATCTTTCCCTTTCAGCAAAGGCAGAATTTGTTGAACTTTTTCATAAATATAATACAACTCTCCCTAGTTCTGCTGCTGTAGAGTGAATATTTAGTATTGGTGGGGATATTTTGAGGGCAAAGAGGTCAGCCTTAACTGCTTTTAATTTTGAGCACCTAATCTTTAAAAGGTAATATGGATCTCTTGTAGTTTGAAGAAGACATTGAGGAGGAAGAGGGAAATCTTGAGATTTTGTAAATATTCATTCAATTTTTCATATAATATTATAAATAATTTTTTGTAAGGATATATACTATTTAGTATTTAATATTAAAACCTTTTGTGAAGTAGCACATTATTAGCGGAGGACGTGCGGACGTGCGGACTTACGATAGCGGAGGTTTGATGGTCTGAATAGGTGCGGAGAAGCGCTATCGGACTACGTTTTCTCGATATTATTGGAGGGGTGCGCTAGCTGAGGTTACCCTAAATGGGCCAGGATTGCTTACCTCTGATATATATATATATATATATATAGGAAATAATAATATATAATATATAATATAAAAATAAGGATATATAAAAATATATATAAATATATAAAAATATATATATAGCTCAATAATATATATATATGTATATATATATATATATATGTATATATAACTACGTAGCCCAAGTGCATGATCTTCCAGGTGCTTTACTTATATATATATATATATATATATAATAATAATAATAATAATAATATATATATATGTATAACAATAATAATATATAATAATAATAATATGTAATATATATATATAGCATATATATATAACCAACATATGCTCTTCTCTATATATATCAAAAAATGTATGTTTAAAAATTTAAAAAAAAAATTTTTGTGCTTAATATAAATATTTTGGTTCAAAAACAAAAAACATTAAAATAAATGATGTAAATGCTATATAATAAAAAAAAAACTTAAATATTGATTTTAAAGGTAAAAAAAAACAAATAAACAACATGATTTTTATTGCAACAACTAAGCATTTTTTTTTTAAACGGTTTTTTTTTTTTTTTGATTACAACAAAATTTGTTTTAATTATTTTGTTTACGGTTAATATATAAAATATTCTTGTTTAAACCTTTTCTGAATCGTTACATTTTTATATTGTTAGAATAGTTAATTTATGTTGATGTTATTTGATAATATATATATATATATATATATATATATATATATATATATATATATATATATATATATATAACCTTATAATAACCAACAATAATAACCAACAATAACTCAACTTATATATATATATATATATATATATGCTAACCTATATATATCA
>JABUQX010119777.1:12500-23701 GCA_015478945.1 Trachelipus rathkii | reverse complement strand
CCAATCTTTCCACTACACTCAAGGCATCATCAGCTGTTGCCTTTTCGTTCCAACCAGTATAATGGTAGTACCTAAATATCATACACTCCATCACTGTTCCAGACTGCTCAACAATTATCATAACTTTCACACCGAGACTGTCCCACTCAAAACCATAACCTTACCTTATAATACGACTTTACTATCAAAACCCTCCTTTACACACCCTGCCAAATCTCGCTACCATCTCTGAAAACTTTCTTCAGATTCCCACACAAAACCACTTTATATATAATATATATATTATATAATTAACATGCACTATTATTAATATTCTAATATTATATATATATATATATATACCGATATATAAATATATTATATATATATATATATGATATATATAATACTATAACTATATAATATATACTATATCATATAAATATACTATATATATATATATATACATATAATATATTAATAACATATATAGAATATATAATTAAGTTATATATATACTATGATATTAGATAAATATATACTATAGATATTATATATATAATATAATTACGAGATGTGATTGATTGGATTTGAAGTTGTATAACAAATCGTTATGGAGAATATAGCTCCTAGGGATTGAGCAGGAAAATACCCTAAGTTACCCTTATATTAAAGAGTAAGGGGATAACGTAACTGAAATATTATAGAGGGTCATTAGTTATTGAGTGTTTAAGGAGAAATATATCTTTATCTTTCGTCGAAAGAGTGCCTTCGAAGACTGAAGACCGACTTAGGGAGAACAAGTGCGGTAAAATGTGTGAAGATTTGTGAATCAAATCTGTACATGAAAACAAATGATTTGGGAAAATGAAGGAGGGAAGAATAAATTGTATTTAGCATTCATGGATTTTGCAACAGCGCTTATAATGGATTAATAGGTAAGCTCGTAATGCAGGCTGTTAGCATATTGCTCTTGGTGGTAACCTGCTGAATAGAATCAAGATGCTATGAGCATAGTTGTAAGACATGTTGTAAGAATAAATAAGCGAAAGTGATTGTTTAATGCTAATAGTGGTGAGACAGAGATTGTTCTGCTCTTCGATATTAACTCTGTACCATGGATGAGGTAATGAAACGAATTAAAGTAGGTGACTAGGATAGTTGTGAGAATATGGAGAATGAAAGAGGAGGGAGGGTTCCCTACCTGTGTATATGAGGATGTATTCGGTTGTGCTGGCGAACTCTAAGAGATTGAGGACTGTCAGAGAGATTTGTAGTGGGTGTAAAAGGAGGGCGTTTGAATAGTAAACGTATATAAAGTAAATTATGGTTGTGAGTGAGGACAGTCCTCGATGTGAGGTTATGTTAGATGTCGAGCAACTGAAGCAAGTGTCTGAAAGTTTAAATATTTTAGGATATATGTTAATGAAAAGACGGACTGATGCAGAGTAATAGGGAAGTATGTGAATGGCCACTAAGGGGCTGGATACAATTAAATCGTTGCGTGAATTGTAATTGTAGAGGGACTAAGTTTGAGTGCTTCTCGTGGTCTTACATTAGGGTATGGTTGTTACCCTGTATAGTTACAGTGTAGGACTGATGTCATGGATAAGAGTATAGAATCTAAAGTACAATGTGTCAGAGAACAATCTTAGTGCGTAGTTAAGGGTAAAGAAATTATAAATGTAATAAAAGAATTAGCAATAAAAAGGGAATAAATGGGAAAATAGAGAATAAAATTAATAATCAGAAGGTTTGTCATGTGCAAGTTATGGATGATAGTCGGTGCGTTAAACCGGAGTATAGTAGTGAAGTGTTGTGAATCGACCTATCGGAAAGACATAGGAAAAGGGGATTGAGTCAGAAAAGGAGTGCTGGAGGAACGAAAATGTGAGTTAGGCAAGCAGAAGAAAGGGCATAGCAGGGTGAATGGCGGGGCTTCTGTAGGAGGTATGTATTGATAGCCCACCTGGGAACAAAGAATGATCCCACATTGACGATATCTCATAGTGAAAGTCCATCGCGGGTCCTGAAGCCTCTAGGTGGATTTTACTTGACGCGACGATGTCTCACTCATTTGATAAAGGGCGGTAAGCTGGACTTCTTTTCTACTTGCGCCATACTCTTCTACTGTTCTTCTACTTAACCGTTCCATGTTACGCACCCTTACCTCACATCTAGTGGGAAGAGAAGATGTTGTGAGGATAATGAGTATTTAATACATAGTAATATATATATATATTATATTATATATATATATATAAATAACTATATATTATATAATCATAGATACTATATATAATATAATATATATATAGTATATATATATATATATTAGTATTATTATATATATATAGTATTTATATATATATATTTCAAGGTTTCATAATCTTATTATGCATTGGAGTACTTGTACTGTACTTGTACTTGAACAAATTTAGAGTACTTGTACCTGATTTGGAACAATGCTAGAAGTACTTTGTACTTGGATCTGTGTACTTGAAAAATGTACGTTGAACCAAGCCGTGATAATATACTATATATATATATATATACTATACTATTATATATATGATATATATATATAATATATAATATATAATATATATATATATTATATATTATATAATATATTTCAGACGGCAGTACGGGGCTCGAGCCGACGGGGAACATAGCGGGACATTTTCCCATACCCGTGGGTGGAGGAGGCAACCGCCGCGCACCCAAACAGTACCAAAGAGACGGGGGTTCCTCCGCCCCTCCCCTACGGGTATGGTAAACGTCCCCCAGTATAGTTTATGAATCTTGTATATATATATAATATTATATACTATATAATATATATATAAATATATATTATTATATATAATATATTATATATATAATATATATATATATATATATATACATTTTGTATTTTTGTAATCTCTTATATTCAAATGTTTGATATGGTGCCTTATGTTGAACTATAGATTGTTATATATTGAATGTCTTTTTTTCATGATATATGTCTGTGTATTATCTTTTAGTACCTTGAAATGTGGTGTACGTTTGCGTGCCTTGTTTCGAATACACCCAAATATGCATACATTTGAGTGATTATTGTTCTTTTATATTATGTATTTATTATTACTTTACCACTCGTGTTTAGAATGGGAAGTAATATAGCACCGCTCTCAATTATAACTGTTTGTAAAATATAAAAAATTTGTATATTTTTTGTTCGTACTTATGCCAAAAATTTTGGATAAGCAAGAATATTGACAGAAGTGAAAGAAATGTTGTACAATATATTATAATATATATATATATATACTATATATATATAGTATATATATATATATATATACTATTAGTATAAATATATATATATATATATATACTATAATATATAATTCTACCTGGACAATTCTGAATCCTCCTCTCTCAGATCCTTCTCCTCTAGCTTCCCACATCTTTACATGTAATTAAATGATCATTGCTTGGGTCCTGAGATCTATGAACGGCAAGAAAGCTAGTAGCCTGGATGCATTATCCCGTGTTTGAGGAGTATGCTTCTGAGCTGGCGCCTTACATCGTTCAGTTTTACTCTTTATGTTTTAATACTAATACTTTTCCTGAGTGCTGGAAGCTGCGCATAGTCAACCGATCCCGAAAAAAATGTAGCCGCTCTGATCTCAAACTATCGCCCCCTATAGTTCTCAACTGTATTCTTCTAAAATCTTTGAAACTCTCTTAACTCGCCTTTCCTGAATCATCTGGCAGTCTCAATTTCCCTTCTTTCATCATTCGAGTATCGGTGCTTCTCACTCCGAGGGTCAACTGTGACACACTACTTTGCCTATCTAACTGATTATGGGGAGGTTTTCGTGGTTGGCGCTTGACATATCCAAAAGCTTTTGACCGGGTTTGGCATGGCACGCGTCACTGCTTCTCCAAGCTCCCTTCCTGTTGGGTTCACTACTTCTCATTTGCTTACTCCTTGTCTAGCTTTCTCTCGTCGCTGCTATATTTAGCGACTGCGGTGATGGAGCGACCTCTTCCTCTTCCCATGTATTGTGAGGTTCCTAAATGTTCTTGTTCTATCGTCCAACTTTATTCCATACTTTCATCAACATTCTCCTCAGCTGTACTTTTAACTCTGTTTCACTCTTATACCGACTACTCAACTCTCCACTCTTCTATCATTGAAATCTAGCTCCCTCTTTTGCTTCTTAGAGTTGCTTTCTCTTCAGCGTTCCTATTGCTATTCTTTGCGATCGGCATGGGATTTCCAGGTGGGGTCACCGCAACCTTGTAAAAATTCAACTCTTTAAAAACTCAACTTCTCTACATCTCCCTCTCAAAACACCTCCCAACTTTTCTATTTCTCCTCGACGGTTCTAACGTCTCTCCTGTGAATAACAAAACATTTCTTGGTCTTACATAAACAACAATTGTCTTGGAAACCTAATATTCCAGTGGTGCAAGGTGGGCCTCAAAAAAGCTGGTAGCTTCTGTTCAGCTTGCGGAATTTTTTTTCCTCTGCACAGCTACTCCATTTATAAGGACCTATTCGCCCTTGATGGAGTAGTTTCTCAATTTAGAGGGGCCGGCTCCACCTTCTGATTAGGAGTATGGTGGAGTTAAAGCTAGTGAACTAATGCAACTGTTCCCCTACTTTCAAACTCTCTCTTGCGACGTGACATTGACGCACTATCTCTATTCTGGTAAGTACTAGCACGGTAGATGCTCTGAAGAATCTGGCCGGCTCGCATCCACTTCTTGAGCCGCCTCGCATTACAGGGGCGCCCATGCTCCTCGCACAGAATTTGTTGCATGAAGTATTGAGAACCCCCAGACTTATCGTTGTGGTCGCCTGTCTTCTTTCCCACGCTAATTCTTGTTCTGCTGGAGACTCCTTGCTTTCTTCTGTTTTTCTGCTATATTTAACTTCCTCTCTTTAAAAGCCCAGGTCTGCGCTCACCTGAGAGATTTGCGTTTAGCTGGGAATTGGGTGGTCATTATTATGTTTTATTCCGCCCCCTCCTGAAAAGGGCTCCGGACCGTGAGTGGTGAGTTAGCTTCAATCAGAGTATATAGTTATAATATAAATATATATAATAATAATATAATATATTATATTATAAAGTATATATATAATTTAAAGTATATATAGTCATATATACTTATTAAAAAGTATATGATAATATATAGTATATATAATACTTACTATATATAATAATAATATCATATATCATAATTATATATAGATATATATATATATATATATAATTATATTGTAGACTATGGCCCAATAGGTATTTGAAAGGTAGGTTGGCCGACGTATTCTGATAGATAAAATATAGATTACACATTTATTCTGTGGTGAAGCATATTCTGACAGCGAGATTTCAGCCGAGTTCAGACGCAGTCTAGGACCCAACTCAAAGATGGAGCTGAGAGGACCCGAGACGGCAAAGTCAGAGCCCATAAGTCTACGACCAGATATTAGGCCAGGCTGCAATTAATGCCGAACTAAGTCGTTCCAGCTTAAATTTAGAGGACCAGGTAACCACTAGTGTGTAGCCACTGAGCATTTAAATCAGACCACGGAAGATTCATAAAGAGCGAAAGTTCACCAACAGGTGGTTGTGTGCCATCTGGCATCAAGCTGGTTAAAGGATAGTAAAGAGAACAGAGATACCATGCGGGTAGTATTTGAGCAGCGAAATTGACACCCTTACCATTTTTATAAAGTAAATTTAAATTGAGTGCGAATCTAAATAAACACTAACCGGTTTATATCCGTAGATAGTATTTCTGTTTCGAATTTAAGTTGTTTATATAATATTAGCCTCAGCGTAGTCAATAGGTGTTTATGAAGTAAAGTTAAAAGCCATAAGACATAGGATTGATACTTCAAAATACTTAATGATCATACTATTTATATCTATATATAGAAAAACTAGCAATCTGTCTCTCAATCCCCTTTTGTCTCTTATTTTCACCGTAACAGGAAAAGTCCTGTAAGAACGCCAACCTTGCCTCCCTCATTGAAAGGAGGCTTAACGAACGGAAAACAGTCCAATTCATCAACATACTCTATTGCTGGTTGACGGTTCTCTAAGTCAATTCATGTCACTGCGGGCTTGTAGCCGTATTCTATTGGAGAACTTGGTATTTCGCAAAATGAGGGAGAAAAGGAAAAACCCTTAAATATGGCACGACCACCAGAGAAATGTGTCGCGTTTGCAGGTCGAAAAACATTTTGAAAAAACTGTCCCATTAAAAGGCCATGGCCAGAAGGAAGTAGCACTAAAGACTGCAGACTAAAAGTGGAGAATAATGAAGTTGCAAATGATTTCAAACGAGTGATGACTAAATGAAAAGGTTAAGAAAGGAAGAACAAAAAGAAAGATTTGAAGAAAAAGCTAAAGAAAATAAAGGAAAGAAGAGCTGGAAGGATTGGTTAAAGAAAGAATTAAAGCAAATAGAAGGATGACATCTGTAAGGTGGCCAGTATTACTTATATTATTAAGTTCTTGGTATTATTATTATGTCTAGATAATTATTAGCATTGGGCATGCGATTTGGTTTCTTTTTTGTCTTGAAAGAGTTGGTTTCCAATCTGGAAGAGGAGTATGTAGATATAACAAACGTAGGTGTTCAAAGGATACGTCAGGGTATGTTATTTGCTAGATAAAATTAGATTACAACTAGAACCTCGCGTAGAAGGAAGAAAGTAACAGCTGCTGCAGAGGAAAAGGTTAAGTAAATGAAAATACGAAAGAAAGCAGAAATGTCTTGTCCCGATTTTCATATCGGTAAGTTGGGAATTTTGTCTTGTTTCAGTTTTAGAATACCTTATGTTAAAAATATAAATTCTTAATTCAGAAAACTGTTTACTTTTATGGAATTAGTGTTCGGGGACTAGTGTTTGGACGAGGTGTTTGGGGAGTAATCTGCTTGGAAACGGCTAGTGGAACCGACTAGATGTTGGACTGTAATCCCGAAACATTATGAAAGACCGATGTTTGATTACAAGGAAGAGCTTATCTCAAAGACAGTCAGTTACCTAAATAAATGTTATGGACAATACGAAATCATTCGGCAGTAGAATACTCCAGAAAAGTTTGCATATGTGTATTACAGGTTGTGGATACCTACGAGTAGCTGATTACAATAAGTTTACGAATACAAAAATAAGTAAGTGGTTACCTATTATGTTGACTTAAATGCTAAATTAACGTTATTGAAGCTAAAACATCTAAACTCTTAATTAGCTGAAGGCCTATTATTTATCTGATTTTGAACAAACAGAATAAATCTGGACGAAAATGGTGATTTAGGTTCTTCAAACTTTTTGCGTTCTCGATGACTAAATTAAGTGACATTTTAAGCTAATTGCCGTTTCGAAAAAGGTTGACTTATAAATAAATAAATGCTCTCTCCGTGCTATGTTGACAAGATACATGTTCCTCCAGTGTTATTAAAAGTATTAATGTTCCTCCGTGTTATCTACAAAAGACTATTTAATGCTCCGGGTGTTGTAAGGAATTAATGCTCTTGTGCGTTAGGAATATTGAATGACTGCACCGCTCCTCAGTTTTGTTCGCCTCAATCGTTGAAGAAGATCTTTGCCTTCCGCTTGTCGTAGGGATTTAATATTGTGAAGTTTGTTGAATATAGATATTACGAACGTCAATATTTAAAGTTTGGTTCTTAGTTTTTGTCTTAATTATCAATATAAAACTTGTGGAATTATTTATAATCTTCCTCCTTCCATTTTGCATAAAAATAATTAAGGACCTATATTGGTCATAAGGAGTCCGCAAATAATCGTAAATATTGCCGGAACGTCCGGGTAATAATTACAATATATAATATATTATATATATATAATATTTATAATCAGAATATATATATATAATAGATATATATAAGATATCCATTATATATATATTATATATAATTAATATATAGTATAATTAAATAATATATATATATATTCTAATTTATTTAGATATATATATTTATATATAGTATATATATATATAATATATATATCCTTATAATTAAAATAGATCGGTACAAAATATATAAATAGTGAGAGAAGAGTAGTAGTTGGATGTAATAGTTTGCTATATATATATATTGTACGTATATATATATCTATATATTTATATTATATATAATTATTATATATGGTAATGACTATATAATAGATATATATATATGATATATATATATATATACTATATATATATATATATATATATATATATGTATAATAATATATTATAAATATATATAGTTATATGTAGCAGGTTTCTTTGCTATTCATTTGTCTGGGAAGAATGATGAGCTCAGTGAACCTGTCTATATCTTTAAACAGCATTTGTCTGCATGATGCTTGTGCAGGATTTCGGAGGAGAATAGGAAACTCGCGTGCCCACTTTCCTAATCAAAAAGAGCTCGATGATCTGATTAGGGATTTTAACTTACTAAGTCAGGAGCAGAACTTCCTTCATCTAGATTAAATGATGGAATTTACTCTAGAAAAGAGCTGTACACAGGTACTATACAGGCACGCAACATAGGGAATTTCCATGTTACTTGTGTTATTCGGTCGAAACTTATTTATTGTAAGGGGGATGTGAAAATGGTTAAATTAGCTGCTATTGGCATTGAACATAAGCTACCGAGTGGCATTTGTTTATCGATTAGTCTACCAAAAGCTTAAAAGCCGTGTATACTTCTCAATTTGGATAATAAATAATCCTTCAATACCTATATTGCCGCACTCCAGTGCCAAATGAAGGAAGATTATGAAAATGCTTAAGAATTTGCTTTTCAAATCTAAAATACTTATGAATTCCAATGGAAGAGATCTGTAGAGATTCTCAAAATTGATTGGATTTTTGCTTGGTCTTGCCGTATTATATCATTAAAGTTGCGTTAATTTACACTTCGCTTTGGAAAATTTTTCTGGAGAGCATTTAGGGAAATAAATAAAAATCAATGGTTGAAATTTCGACTAGGAGATTTCAGACAATAAGGACGTATGGAGAATACGATGTCAATGGTGAGTACCTTGGCTGAAATTATCGTGGTGGATTTTTGATAGAGAGAATACCAAATCGATTTCACAAGAGAAAAGCAACATTCCACCCAAAAATCACTTTAAATATACAAAAAGTAATGCAAGTTGTTTGGCACTATTATAAAGCAGAATGATTATTATTTATGTGGGATGTTAGTTATAATCTAATCAAAGTAAAAAGTCCGTTTTTTAGCAGTTATCTGTTCGACAAATATTAAAAACCTTATCTTACAATAAAAAAAAATTGTATAGAGTACCGTTACAGTGGCCAGGCTCATTAAACAATAACCTTTAAACTGACAAAACGTAAATTATATGCATAAAATATACACTTTATACTAGGTAATTGATGATAGCAAAAAAGGAAGGTCATTTCTGTGTTCAGCGGTCAAAAAAAATAGTTAGATAACAATAAAAAAATAAAAACGAATTTTTCCTAGCTCCTAGAAGCGTTAATGTTTACACCTTTGTATAATTTTTAAAGATCAATTTGTTTACACTATGTTTTTAATTATGTTAGTTATATTATTTATGAATTTTCTCTCGACTTTATAGTCGCCTAATTGCGTATGGCGATAAGATAGAATGTGAATTTAGTTAAAACTAATAAGAAAATCGAAAATTGGAGATGGTATTTTCTTTTATTAAAGGTTAAGGTCAGCGAGATATATTATTTAATTTCTTATTTAGGATTTCTGCATTTATCTTTTAGTCTCATAGCATTTGATGATATACAAGGCGCGTTGAAGAACCTTACTGCTCTATTTATTACAACATTATTATAAATATGTATTTATAAGAAATTAAAGTAAATATACCTCTCCATAATACTTTCTTCGATATTTTTCTCTACTCATTCGCTATACATTCATCGATGGAAGCCTTTATGCAAACTTCGATGAAATTTTTTTTTTTTTGACTGAGTTTACTGATGGCATGACATTTTTTAATTTAATTTTGGAAATAATATAACCAAAGTAGTTTGATTAAATAAAAAAAATACATTTCAGTATCCTTATATTAAAGTTCATTATAATAACAATCCTAGAAGATGTTGCTCACCAATTAACAATTTTATTGTTAGATAAGTAAGACATTTTATATACATTACTTTATTTATTGCGTTTTGCAACACGATAATAATTATTTAAAAGGTAAAAATAGGCTTTAAAAAATAACATAACATAAGAAATTATATATATATATATATCATAATATAATATATATATATATTAGTATATATATAAATAGTTATATATAGATAAATAATTATAATATATAAATTATATAATATGATTAAAGCCTGATTCGTGCGCAAGTGGTCTTTTAAGAAGCGCTCGAAAATTGATTACCTTTTTTAAAAGACAATATATAATATTATTCCGTATCTATGCAAAATTAAAATCAATGTACAAACTTTAATTATACTGTAATATTATTCGCAAAAGAAGGAGAGCGCACAAGGAATGAAGTCCATCAGTTCGAGATGACGTTGGTTTCGGTTAACAGGGTGAAACCACTTTTGGTTGTGTTAACACCGTTTGAAAACATTGTGAGTGTTGTTAATCAGTATCAAACTATCTGGACGTCTAACACGTATTGAAACCATGTGTGGGTGGCGTAAGCGCAGCGTGTGATAAGACCAATTGGTTGTGGGGGTGTAGCGAAGGTGGTGTAAAATCTGATGGCTAACACGCGAGACCACTTGTGTATGCAACAACTGGTGAAAAGCTCGATATTGATTGTGTTAACACTGTACTTAAAACCACTCGTATTGGCGTGAACCTAGGATCTAATTAGCCAATCCTAAGCAACCTTGACTAATATTATGCCAAGTTCGTGCTTCATTGCAGCACCATTTTCAGCGCGGTATAAAAACCTGCTGATAGAATATAAACACCACATCACACACACACATAAATATTAGATATACGTATAATATAGATATCATATACTATATAATAGTAGGATATAGTATATATTAGTATAATACTATATTATTAGTATACCTACCTAATAACATATATATATATATAAATATATAATATATAATATATATATATATATATATATATATATTATATATATATATATATATCATATATATATATATATATATATATATATAAGATATATA
>JABUQX010119777.1:0-2500 GCA_015478945.1 Trachelipus rathkii | reverse complement strand
TCGAAAATATTTGAACAACAGCCATGAAGAAAAATAGCAGACCAACTGAAAACAACACTTGAAACTGATGAAGATCAGAAAGAAATCCAAAGTCCCTTAGCTGAAGACGCGGTCTCACGTTGTCGGGAACGAAAATTAGCTGTCCTTTTTAAAATTTATTTCATTTAAAAAAAAGTGTCTTTAACAATTGTTTTTAATATGTGTACATTTAGTAATAAAATGAATTGACAGTGTGACAATAAAGCATAACACTAAAAAAGAATCCAAGGGGCTTCCTCTCTAAAGTATATATATATATAATATATATATATATATATTATATATATATATATATATATATATAATATATATATAATATATATTATATATATATAATATTATATATATTATACTATATATAATATATAATATATATATTATATATATATATATATATATATTATATATATATATATATATATATATATATAATATATATATATATATAATAATATATATATATATTATATATATTTAATTTAATTAAAATAAATATTTTTATTTGAACTTGATGATTTTGTTTAATTTTTGATTTTCTTGAAGATATTTCTTTAAATAAATAAATACATTTAATATTTTTAACAATCTATATTTATTTCCTTTTCCGAATTCGTTTGATATATCAAATTTCGAATATTTTTGTTAAAAACTCGGAAAAATTATAATTTGGCCTAAATTTTAATTTAAAATCATAGTAAATACAAAAAAAAATTGATTATATTTAGGTATGTTTATATATTTTGCATCAATTTATAACAAAGGAGTAATGGAATTAAAATATATTTTTTTAATTTGTTTGATTTAACCCTCTATTTAGTGTAAATTTACAGTTAACCCCGGTAGAAAACCCCGGTTTTTCCTGATTTTTGGCCGGGGTCGCTAAAAATGGCTGGGGTTGGCCGGGGCCCCGGTCGGTTCCTAGCTCTCTACCTCAAGTCACTCATCAGATTTGCAAATCTTTCTATCCCCCCCTCTCATTCCTTTCCACACCAACACAAACACATTTCACACCACACCACTCATTTTCAACGTTTCCTTCCATCCTTGTTTCAGTCATAGCTAGCAAATCAAATTTGCCCTTTCTAAATACATCTATCACCTCTCCTCAACATTTATTCCTCTGACATTCCATGTATCCATACGGTTCATACATTTTCGTCGAAAGTTGGCTGGGGCCGGGGCCCCGGTCGGTTCCTAGCTCTCTACCACAAGTCACTCATCAGATTTGCAAATCTTTCTATCCCCTCTCATTCCTTTCCACACGCACCACAAACCCATTTCCACACCACACCACTCATTTTCAACGTTTCCTTCCATCTTAGTTTCAGTCATAGCTAGCAAATCAAATTTGCCCTTTCTAAATACATCTATCACCTCTTCTCCTCAACATTTATTCCTCTGACATTCCATGTATCCATTCGATTCATACATTTTCGTCGAAAGATAGAATGCCGCTTATGACGATCACAGCCTTCTCTGAGCCATGCATTAGCATTCCTGGCAAAAGATAAGTGGTAGTAGGCAGTAGGGTGGAATGAAAACCAGCCTAAAAATTTTTTTTTCGATTTGCGATTTCTAATAGCGGCCAAAAGTTGCCTTTTAGATTCATAATAAAGATTACAAAATTTTATTGCTCTACTACAACGTTTTGAGGTGCCGCAAAGAGCCTAAAAATTTGAATTTTTTTAGAATTTAATAAAAATTCAAAATTTGGTTGCGTATATTTTTATTAAAGTTATATACAGTTGAACACATTTACAGCGAAGTAATTCTATTAGCAACAATAAAGTCTTCTTAGATTAAAAAAAGAAAGACAGTCGGCACAAAATATTACGCACAATTAGAAATTGACTTTAGAGCAAATTTTTGTATTTTTCTCATTTTTTGCCAATTTATTACGCATTGTTAACACATGTTACAGTAATTTAAATAAAAGAAAATGAAACAAGGTAAATAGCATATTATGTGGTATATGTATACAAAAATTCCTTTATAATGAGAACCAAAAATGTAAATTAATTAAATCCTTGATAAGTTTAATAATTTCCCAACGGTTGAAAATGTTTGTTTTTCACTGCTTTGGCACATTGAATTTTTTTTTTTGATCGAATTTTGGCATATTCTTTTGAGATACAATTTTTTCATTAATAAAACTTTCCCTAGAAGATGATCTTCAGACAGATAAAGATGACTCAGTAACTAGTTTAACAGCTCTTTCCACGGCTTGTCTGTGACATGGGAACCTGGGAAGGTCAATTAATGAGTTCTCCACAACAGTTGATTCTGAGGTTTCCGTAATGAATTGTTTAAGGGAATCATTGGAAATATACTCTGTCATTGGGGGCTCTGTGATTTCAATGTCATACCATGGGATCATATAAATGTAATCTTTAGCGTCAAAGTTGATATTTGGAATTATAAACTTTCTAATTCCACCTCTACTCTCTGCTCTTGCTTTTAG
>JABUQX010119776.1:17500-32454 GCA_015478945.1 Trachelipus rathkii | reverse complement strand
AAGACAAAACCAGTTAATTATATATTATATAGTATATTATATATATTTATACTCATTATATACTATATATATATATATAATATATATAGAATATATATATATATATATATTATATAGTATTATATATATATTATATATTAATATATATATATATATATTAAATATTATAATAATCATATATATATATATATTATTATTATAATGATATTATATATTAATATTTTTTTTTTTTTTATACTATATATATATATATATATATATATATTATTACTATATATTATTACTATACTATATTTTATTATACTATATATATATATATATATACTATATATAATATATAAATCTGGAGAAAATCCTAAAAATATTCGTCTTCCATTCAACATTTAAAAAAAAGTCACCATTAGTCGGAGTTCCGTGTGTAAGGATGTAGCACGAGTAACGAGTACACAGAAAAAACACCGTTACGAATCTTTTTAAAAGGTAGCGTTACCGCTTACATCAGTTACATTTTAAAAACCGTTTTGGAAGCGTCTTACCCGTCTACGGCCGTTCAATTGTAACGCCCGTACCGTAACGCCGTTACATGAACGCGGACTGCCCACCTCGTATCATATTAATATATGTACTTACTATATTATAACTATACATATAATATAATATATATATATACATTATACTATATATATATAGATATATATATATATATTATATTTAAAAAATTCAGATCCCGAATTCCTTAAGGGGGGGGCAAGTGCCCCTCCATAACCCCTATGTGCGGACCGCCCAGTTGTATTATAAGACTGGATTTGAACGATCACTTTGAGAGAGAGAGATGAGATGGTGGAGAGAGAGAGAGGAAGAGAGAGAGAGAAGAGATGAGAAAGAGAGAGAGAGAGAGAGAGAGAGGAGAGAGAGACTGAGAGAGAGTAGTATAGGTGATGTCGTTGTGGTGTGTGTGAGAAGAGAGCAGAGAGAGAGATGAGGAGAGAGAGAAGAGAGAGAGTTTGATTGCGTTGTTGTTTGTGAGGTTTGTAGCGGTGCTGTGTGGATGTGATTGTGAAGCGTGTGGAGAGAAGGTAGAATTAGGTCTGTTGTCCTTGCAAATATTGTTCCATGACATGTCCAAAAAAATTCCCTTTTCATTTTCGGGGAAATACCTCAACGAAAATTTAATTGTGAAGATTCATTGAAGACTTTTGTCTTTTTTTTCTAATTATTAATTATTATTATTATTATTATTTAATTATATTATTATTATTAGTATTATTATTCTTCATTATTATTGATTATTATTATAAACAAATAAATCGATTCATTGAATAATACAATTAACATTTGACGTTACTATATATTTCTGCAGGATTTTTCCAAATTGCTACAAAACCTTCCTAACACAATTTCCGTTACTTTCTTACAGGACAATTTCCTTGAATAAAATAAAATTATGATCTTCTGAGCGATCCGGATCTTTCGTCCACTCACGGTTGGACATTTTCCAAGGAGTATGAACCATTTTATCAACGAAGCAAAATTGAAATATATAATAATACATGATATTGCAAAGATAAAAGTAAGATAACCAGTATAAATTATTAGAAAATATACGAAAAGAAATGTTTGCACTGTTTATAATTTATAATTTGTGATCGTGTCTTTTTTTTTCTATTTAAGTAAAATGTTTAGTAGGTAATAGGACACATTCGTTATATTTTATAATTAATAGTCCGGTCTATGTTTTCTTATGAGAAGGGACTCCCTCCGCTTAGTCCAACGATCAGAAAATTCACATAAAGAATCAACAACAACGAACTAGTGAATTAACGTTAAACATTTTTAATACAAAGTTAACGAAGATTGTGCTAGATGGTTTTTAAGGAGATTTGGGCAAAAATCTTGCAGATATTAATTATTAGTTATTATTAATTATTACTCCTTACTTATCTTTTCAATTTGATTCTATTTATCTCATTCGTCGCCGAACTATCTATTCAATATCGTTATACTTTATTCTTATTGATTATTATTATTAATTTATTATTATTATTATTATTATTTTATTACATTGGAGAACCTTTTTTTTAATATTTTTCTGCTGTATATGATCTGACACCTGTATAATTAAGTTGTACTCTTATTCCGGGAAATCCTATTGGTGTTTGTCTGTAACCTATAAATTTTTCCGATTCACATGGGCCATTCAAAAAAAATTATTTTTTGAAAAAATGAATTTTTACCCTTGAACATCTGTAAAACAGTAATGTACACAGGAAATATGATACAAATAAACAAAGTGGATCACGCCCAATTATACACACTTTTAAAGGTTTCATATTGACCGGACGAATAATTAAAAAGGCATCACGATTTTTCCTCTATGAAAAAATAAAAATAAAAAATCCTATTGGCATTTCACAACGTTTAATATTTGTCCTATAAATATGAAACTCTCAGTCGGTGTATAAATTGGTCTAATGCACATTTTTTATTTTAATCATATTTTTGCACCCAACCGTTTTGCCGCTGTTTGCGGGTATTATTAATTCAGATTCATAATCAATTAATTGATTTTTACGTGAGCGGTCTGCAAGAAACTGCTTACCTCAAATTTAATCACGCACCTAAAATTTTGCTAGTACCAGTGCAGGTAGTAATGCAAAAATTATTTTGTTCATTATTATTCATTATTATTATTATTATTATTATTATTATTATTATTATTATTATTATTATTTTTCATTATTATTATTATATTTATATTCATTAATTATTATATTATTATTATTATATATTTATTCATTATTAATTATATTAATGCTAATTATGATATTATTATTATTATATATTATTATTATCTTATTAAACCTAAATTGGAACTTTTCATATTTTTACCTCTTTCCGTAATTCATTTATAACCACTTAATGTACTTTGAAAAATAAGACCAACTGAGATTATAACACTCATTGTACTCACTTAGCGCCAAAGCTCACTTCATTTTCTGTCGTCTGGACAAGCAAAACAATATTTAAATTGATATATGGCCATGCAATTTTCTGTGGGGTTTCCACCAAAAAAATTCTACGTTGTTCTTTATTCTACAGACCTCCATACTCCCTACAACACTCTCCTCTATCTAGCATACCTCTTACCTCTCACAAACATATCCTACCGCTCCCCAACAATAACTCCACGTACTCACTCCAACTCACTCTCTTGCTCCATCGTCAAATCTCTCTCTCTCTCTCTCTCTCTCAATACCTATTAATTATTATATATCACACATCGACCGATAGAAACCCATATATATATAATATTATATACGGCTACCCCATACTCATAACCGTAAACCACCTACCACCCAGACGTACACCAACAACACAACAGCCAGCACAAACACCACCACACCTCACACACAAAGATAGTACTATATATATATACACTTATATATATAATATATATAATATATATATATATATATTAATATATATATATAGTATATATAATTCTCATATAATAATTACAATATATATATATACTAAGATATATATAAGTTCCAAAGACTGTCTCTCCAAAAATACGTGTCCAAGGCGCATAAGTATTCCAACGCTGAGGTCACAAGAGTAATAATACACTGAGAAAAGTAAAGGGCCGGGTTGTTAGCCCGTGTCCTAATTAATTATTATTATTATATAGTATTATATTATCAGTATATATTTTATTATCGTTATTATTGATATTATTATATATTATTATTATTATTATTAGTTATTATTAGTTATTATTCATTACTTATTATTATTATTATGATTATTATTATATTATTATTCATATTATTATATTATTTTATATTATTATTATTATTGCTTTATCTATTCATATTATTATATTTTATTATTTTGAAGTTATTGTTCCCTGCCTTAAAGCAAAGCTTATAGCGTCTCTCTTCAGTATGATCGAGGTGTCGCTTTATCCAAAACTATCTCAAATAACTCCAAAATATTTTAACAATTAATTGTATATATATATTTTATTATATATAATATATTAATATATATAGTAAATATTATTTATATTTATTATATATATATATATTTATATATATATATATACTATATATATATAGTATACTAGATATATATATAACTATATATATATATTATATATATTATATAATTATATATATATAATATATATAATATATATATAATTATATTTAAAATATTGTTTATTTATAGGATGAGTTTAGATAAAGCGACACCTCGGATCATAATAAGAGAGACTCTAGCCGGCTTATTAAGGGCAGGAATCAATAACTTCAATAATAAAATAATAATATAATAATATAAATACATAAGTAATAATAAAATAATAATAAAAATAATAAGGAATATAATAATATTAATAAGTAAATAATACATATAATAATAATAAACAATAATAATAATAATAATAATAAAATAATACATAATAATCATAATTAATTAATGAATTAAAAAATAGAATAATAATAATATAATAATAATTAATTATAATAATAACTAATTAATAATAGTAATAATAATAATAATAATAAATATAGGTTCGACCAGGGCTAACAACCCGGCCCTTTACTTCTGCTGTGATTATGTCTCTTGGAACCAGCGTTGGGAATACTGTAGCTTGCTGTGGAGCAACGATTTCTGGAGAGCTCTGCGAGAACGAGTTTCCGAGGCCCAGATGGAAGAGGAATGCTGCTCCATTGAATAGGGTGAAACGCTACCATGAGGCATAACTCAAGGACTTAAGATCAGGAATCCATTTGCGCCGAGAAAATAGTTTCGTGTTCTCTAGGATCAGAGTTCGGGGCCAGAAGGAAGAAGGTGCTGGTCCAACTGACAGACGAAACCCTACCTGGGAAAGATGTAAATAAAATATATATTTATATTATATATATATATAGTTATATCATATATATAATATAATATATATATATTATACTATATATATATATATATATATAATATAGGTATATAATTATGTCCCGATGAGGCAAAACCGAGAGGGACCAATCGAATTCCACCGGAGTTGTGGAAAACTAGAACCTAAAGCTAAATCGAAGGCCTACATACTTTGATACACGCTCTTTGAAAGTTAAAAGGAAGTTGGAAAAATAGATAAAGGAATTGTGTTCCAGAATATTGACCAGTTGAAGTACTGAAAAGCATTGAGCACTATGGCTAAGTCTGGGGTTAGAGAGTTGAGCAGAGAAAGGATGAGATTGTGTAGAAAGACTTTTCGCATAAGCTCTCATCAATGGAGGAGTTACTCGACTGGAGAGTTCATAAGAGCAGTATTGGTTTATGGCTAGAAAGAGAGTGGAGAGAGAGTTAGAGTGGGTAGGAGAGTTACCAAGTCGAAAATCCCTAGACTCCACCTTATGAAGGAGAACAGTGTTTGTGAAATCATCCCAGAAATGTGATGCATACTCCATGCAAGAGCGAACAACGCCCCTATATAGAACAAGTATCTGGAGTTGTGAGAAAAAGTTCCAAAGACGTCTCAAAGAATCCAACCTCTATGAAACTTGTTTAGAATGAAATTAATATGATCCTTTGTATTTACGTCACGAGAAAGGGAAAAGCCATGAATTTTAAGAACAGAGGAAGGTTTTTGTTGTAGGTTTTCGATGGAGATAGAGTTGTGTGGAAGATTATATCGATTGGATAGATAAAGAAACTGTTTTGAGGCATGGATAATTACCTTGTTCTCTTTACCCCTATTAAAGATACGAGAAGTAACAAAGGTCAGGTCAGCTGTTCCAAGACCTCCATCCTGGCATGCGTTATTTGGAAGGAGTAATGAAGGGTGAAGTCATCAGCATACAAATGGAGAGAAAACGAAGTGATTGAGAGAAAGTTATTAAGGAAAATTAGAAAAAGAGTTGGGGATTGGACCAAACCTTGAGGTGCACCACTATTTACAGTTTTAAAGGATGAACGATGGACATCTGGCACAGCTGCTATAGAACGACCGCAAAGAAAATCAGAAATCTAAGCTTTGTGTCAGACTCTATCGAGTGCTTACCATATGTCTAGCCCCACAACAAATGATTAACCTAAAAGTCGAATAGCAGACGCCGAAGAATCAAAGAAAAAAGAAGATCACCAGTAGAGCGTTTCTTACACAAGCAATATTGGAGACTAAGTATTAAATTAGAAAAATTTAGATGTTTCCAAATCCTTCTGTTGAGGATAGATCCGCAAGCAATGGAAAGAAAGGTTATAGCGATAGGGCGATAGTTAAAGGGTTGTGAGAAGGTCTCCCTTTTTCGACACAGGTTGAATGATGGAACGTTCCGGCAAGAAGGAAAGATTGAACTGGAAAGACAGAGACGAAACAGTTTACCAAGGCAAGGAGCAAGTTCAGAGGCACAAGCTTATCCATTGACACATTATATATATATTAGTATACTATATATATAAGTAGTATATATATATTATATATAATATTATATATACTACGCATATTATATATATATATATAATATATTATATATATATATATATAGATATATATAATATATCTTATGGATCATCATCATCATGCATCACAATCATCATCAATCACCATCATCATCATCAATCACCCATATCAATCATCATCCTCACCACCTCTCCCAGAGACGGAAGTAAGGTGGCGTAAGACAGCACGGAATCAGAAAAGTAGTAGAAGATATTGCACAAGTCGAAAAAAGAAAAAAGCCCAGACTTATACCTTTATTACCTTTCAGTGAAAATCGTGCAGTCAGCAGAAACACCCAAGAGGTTCACACGATAACCGCGACGACCCTCCACTATGGATCTCGTCAACTGTAAGGTTCATCCCTTGACCCAGGTGGACCACAACCATACCCATCACAAAACCCGCCATTCACTCTTAATTATGCACATTTCTTCGCCTCTGCCACAAACTTACATTCCTTTCCTCCAGGCATTTCTTTATCTGACTCAATCCCTTTTTCTTCGCTCCCAGCACGGTAATTGCTGAGTACTCACCACTTTACATCCGCACCCAAGCCGACTCTTATCCATCCTTATCTAAATGATTAACCATCTCAGACATACTTCATTTTAATTCTCTCATTTTACCCTTTATCTTACACCACAACAACACTCTAAGGTCATTCCTTCATTTTATCATTTCTTCTCACACTAACATGCGGATAAGATTGTCATGCAGGCCATTGCTCTTTAGATCATTACCTCTTTATTCATTAACATAGGTTACAAAATACCCTCATGAAGGACCATAGCGCACTCGAACTTAATGCTTTACATCCCGCACTACGATTTAATTGTCCAACCACCTTCTGCCACTCCAGACTTTCCTACAACATTTCCTGCATCATCAGTTACATTTCATCCAAGAAACTATATCGATAAATATTTAAACTCAGACACTTTTCAGCTGGCATCACTGCATAACGTTCACCACGAAGGACTGTCTTCACCTCACACGCCAATAACGCTTACATCTATCTACGTTACTTTCAAGCACACTATCCTTTTACACACCTTGCCAAATCTCTCTACCAATAATCTCCCAACTCTTTTCAAAATTCGCCTACAAAACAAATTCAAGCCGCCATATAATGGTAGGGCCCCTCCCACTCTCTTCCATTCTCCATCATTCTAGCACCAGCCCTCCCACCCCCCCCACTCAAATTACTTGTCTACCCCAGCCACTATACAACATGCATAACAAGGAGACATAACCACACATCCCTGACCTCACCTCGCTATTAGAATCAAAACTAATCCACTTTCGCCTCCATTTTTGCTTACAACACACTTTCACTTATCTTCATACAATACTTTTGATTCCTCATTCAGAACGCCTGTCCACTACCACCAGCATATCACTAGACACCCGTGCATAAGAGCTTCCTAATTAATCCTATCATGCGTTGCAAATCCATAACACTAAATACAATTTATTCTTCTTCTTTCTCATTTTTCAGTCAATTGTTTCTGATGCCACGACATCCTCTACCACTCTAAACGCACCTTTGGTTTAACAAATAGTCCCTCAGCACGTCAGACGCCACTCTTCGACCAAAATCGGTCAGCATATATCTTCAATAAAACACTCAATAACTATTTCCCCTATAATAGTCCTACAGTTATCCTATAATCGCCCTTACCCTTATATAAGGTACTATTACTGCTCTCCTCCACACTGTCCTCACATCTACCCTCCATAAACGCTTGTTACACAACTTCTAAATCCAAATCAAATTCACCCTCTCACCCTCCGTTCTTG
Source organism: Trachelipus rathkii (assembly GCA_015478945.1). Taxonomy (NCBI): domain Eukaryota; kingdom Metazoa; phylum Arthropoda; class Malacostraca; order Isopoda; family Trachelipodidae; genus Trachelipus; species Trachelipus rathkii. Next base: position 24,155 of record JABUQX010119776.1, on the reverse strand, counting down.
ATCAGTTTCACCAGTTAATTCATCATATACAAGCAGATTACTATTCTGTAACTTCTTACATCCGACTTTTAGCTCGACCTCTTACCTTATTACATGAATCATCCCCAAATACCATATATCCTTCTTGCACCCATCAAAACCTACACACAAAACGATTGTTCCCTCACATGACTCCCTCTCACATGCCATTTTCATCAGTTAAAGAGCATCAATCGCTATTCATTATTCATAGCAAATTCCCCTATTCTTCATTCTTAACCTTTTCGCGCTTCTTTCCAGAAGAGATTCCTATTCTCTTGTAAGTCCACATTCATCTTCCTTTCAAACTGTTCATTTTTACCTCATAATATGTATATATATATATAATATAATATTACTATTATATATATATTATATATAATATATTATAATATATATATATATAATATATATATATAATATATACTATATTAACTTATATATGAAATATTATAGTAGTGAATATATATATATATAGTATACATATAGATATAATATACTTCACTCATATTATAATATTATAATAATAGTATTTATATACTATATATATATAATATTATATATATATATTTATATATATATATAATATATATACATAGAGAGAGAGAGACCGAGAGAGAGAGAGAGAGAGAGATCATGGATGGGAAGGAGAGAAGAGCGGATGAGAGAGAGAGAGAGGTGTGTGCAGGGAAGCAAAATTTGTTAATAAAAAAAATATTATCTACATCATCCTGTTCTACCTTGTTAATTCCTTGTATTGTTATTTTGTAAAAGAATAAAACAGGAGTTTTGCCCGCTTTCGTTAGATCTTGATATCGAGGTTTTAATTAAGACACCTTGATGCAGGAAAACCAGTTCAATGCAGCCATTGGAAAATGAAGCTGACCGGCATTCTTTGAAAAATGGAATAACTTAATTTTCTATATCTAAATAATCGTCAATAAGTAAGTAGATAATAAATAATAATTAATACTAATCAATAATTAATAATAATATTAATAATAATCATAATAATAAATAATCAATAATAATAATAAATAGTAAAATAATAATTATAATAATAACAATAATAATACATAAAAAATAATAATAATAATAATAATAATATAATAATAATAATAATAATAAAATAATAAATATAATAATAATTAATAAGAATAATAAGTAAAACATATAATTAATAATAAAATAAAAAAAAATGAATAATATAATAAATAATAATAATAATAATAAACAATAATAAGAAAATAATCAATAATAAAGAAATTATATTAAATAAGAAATAATAATAATAATAATAATAATAATAATAAAATAATAATAATTAATAAATAACTAATAAAATAATAATAATAATAATAATAAAAATAATAATAAAATAATAATTAAAAATAGAATAAATATAATAATAATAACAAAATAATACATATAATGATAGTAATACAGAAAATGTAATATTATAGAAAATAATAATATAATAAAGATAATATATCCATGAATAATAACTAATAATATAATATATCAATAATTAATAATAAGAATATATAATAATAATAAATAATTATATATATATTAATTAGAAGACGAAATTATAGAATAACTAACCACTCGTTAAAATAGTACTTCATAATAATATAATAATATACATAATAAAATAATAATAATTAATATACAATAATAAATAATAAAAAATAATAATAATAATAATAATAATAATTAATATAATATATAATAACGTAATAATATAATTATTAAAATAAGAAAAGAAGAGAAAAATAATAAATAATAATAATAAATAATAAAATAATAAATAATAATGAATGAATGAATAATGATTAGTTATCCCCAATAATGAGTTTCATAAGCTTATCAATTAATATTAATGAGCAATTATGATAAAATAAAATAAATATTAAGATAAAAAAATAATAAAATAATAATAAATATTAATAATAAAATACATGATAAATAAAATAATAAAATATTAAAATAAAACTGTAAATGAAATATGAGAATTAATAATAAACTATGATAAAATAAATACTATGCAAATAACTAATACAATGTTTTAATAGTGTTTTAAAAAAATTATTTTTTTAAACATAAATAATTAAAAAATAAAAATAATAAACTAAAATAAGATTAAAAAAAGAGAAAATAAATGAAGAAAGAAGAATAAGAATAAATGACATAATAAATAAAAAGAATATAATGAAAGATTAATAAAAACTCTTTGATAGAAATGAGTATATAATGTAGATAAAATAAGTGAATATTAATAATAGAATTATAATAAAAAATTATCATTAGTAAAATATAATAAAGAAAAATGAAAAGATATTAATTAATTTCAAATAATTAATTAACTAACAAAATAATAACAATAAATAATAATAATAATTCAAAATAAATATATACATAATAATATAATAAAATTATAAAATAATTAGTAATATAAAATAATAAAATAATAAAAAAATAATAATAATAATAATAATAATAATAATAATAATAATAATAATAATAATAATATTAAATAATAATAATAATAATAAAAAAATAATAATAATAAAATAATAAAATAATAAAATAATGACATACATAAAATGACTTCAAAACTAAAAATATAAATTAATATGAAAATAGATTAAAGAGATAAATACTATTATAATAAATAATAAATAATAAAAAATGAAATATAATATTAAAATAAAATAATATTAATTAATAATAATAATTAATAATAATAATATAAAATAATAATAATAATAATAATAATTAATAAATAATAATACATAATAATAACAGAAAATAATAAATAATTAAGGAATGATTAATTTTATTACGAATCATTGTTAAGATTTCAGAATATAAATATTATGTTCACATCACATTCATCGTCATCAACATAATGATCGTCATCATCATCAACATCGTCATCCTCGATACTGTTATTCTAATGATTCTGGGAAACGTATTTTTTTTCGCAAAGGTTAAGTAAACTGTCAATTTCTTATTGTCTTCACCAACGTATTACAAATTGTACATTATTACTGCAAAATAATAATAATCAATTTACTGCAAATAATAATAACAATTTAATAATAATAATAATAATAATAATAATAATAATAATAATAATAATAATAATAATAATAATAATAATAATAATAATAATAATAATAATAATAATAATAATAATAATAATAATAATAATAATATTAATAATAATAATAATAATAGTAAATTTGTTCCGTTTGCAGGATATCAGTTCTTCCACGCTTATCATCGACCCCCTCACGTACAAGCAAGTATATATATATATATATAATAATACTTATATATATATATAAATCTAATATATAACTAATACTTATATATATATTTAGTCATATATAATATTATATATATAATATTAAGTATATACGTATTATATTAGTTATATATAGTATATATATAAACTTACTATATATAATTATAATACTATTTTATATATATATAATAATAATGATATATACTATATATAATAATATAATAATATATCATATAAGAATTATATATATATATATACATATTATTATATATATATTATTTATTGTTGGGATTATAATATTATATACCGTATAATATATTATATATAATATATATATTATATTTATATATATATTATTATATATATATATAATATCAATATAATATATATATAAGTAATTAAATATATCAAGACAAATCAAAGTGTTTTCAAGAAATTAAATTTAGAATGTCTTCAGAGCCACAGCAGGGAATAAACATAACTTCATTTCGGAATTTTCGAATCAAACTTATATTGTTGGAACCCTTAATATTTAATAAAAATAAATTCTAAAATATATATATTTTCACAAAGTAAAAAAAAAATGTTAACATAAGGTAGGAAAAGTTTAGTTTAAAAAACAAATGAACTCACCTTAATTGCAGGCGCGGGAATGCAGAACACACACCACACTGTAAGATAAAGCGAATAAAATGTTCTAAGAAACCTCGATAGTGTCGTTCTTAAAAAATTAGGCATGATAACAATCAAAAAATTAAATAAAACAACTTACCAGGAACGAAATTATATAACAGATAATAAATGAATTCATTATATATATCATATATATATATATTATATATATATAATACTAATATATTATTATATATATATATTATATATATATATATATAATAATAATATTATATATAATATATATTCATATATATATAAATATATATATATTATAGTATATATAGGATATATATATATAATATATATTGCCTATATATAGTATTATATAGTATATATTAGTATATATATCTTTATATATATATATATATATATATAATAATATATATACTTATTATATGTATATATTATATATATATATATATATATATATATTGTAATATATTATATAATATATATATATATCATATATATACTATATATACTATATACTATATAATATATACTATAATTAGTAATGGACGGATGTCAAAATTTTGACTAGTTTGCGTGTGTGTAATGTCGGATCTTAAGAGATGCGGATGCAGTATGCCGGAGCGCATCTGTTAGTAGATGAGGCACTGCGGATGCGGATGCGGATGTTTACTCTTTGAAGTTGAGATTAAAAATTATAACGCATGATACATATACATATTAATATAGTATAATATATATATACTATTATTATTTCTATATACTATATATTTATATATATCATATATATATATAATATTATATAATATACTATACTATATATATATATAAAAATAATATATATATTATAATATTATATAGATATATATTACTATATACTATATTATATATATTATATATGATATATATTATAATATATATATATATATTATATACTATTATATATATTGAGAATGGACAAGCCTGATTATATATATATTAAATATATATAATAGTATATATATATTTTTATATTATATATATGATATATATATATATATAGATATTTATAATATATATTATATATATATATAATATATATAAATATATATATATATTATATATATATATATATATATTATTAATAGGACAACTTTTTAGATAAGAGACAAGATTTCATCCTCTCTAATTCAATCTCTCAATGAACTAGAATTTCCTGAAATCTTGATTTATTGAAGAATGGGTTCCACAGTTTTTTATTAGTAAAGCATTTAATTTATTCTTCGATCTTCATAGTGGTTTTAATTGAATTTTCGATCCTCATAGTGGTTTTAATTGAATACCTTTCATAGCGGAAAGGAATAAGTTATGAAATTCACTTATTGATTCATTTTAAAAAAAACTTTCCCCAATGCAAATTTTAGTTAATATTCTCTAGTGAAATTGAAAATTGGAAGTTATTTTAGATTCAAAATAAGACTTCCGTATTCCTCTGTGTTCTTCATATAATTTATCATATAATGTGTGACTGTGATGAACAACCTACATAGGAAAGGACTCATAGAAAACCTTTCCACAGCGATTGCAGACATACGAGTATATCATTTTAGAACCCGATATCATCTTCATCATCTCCCTTGTTCAGCTAAATATGCTTCATTCTCTCACGTGCGAAAACCATCATATATACAGAGATACCAATTTTAGATATAATATAGTCCAAACGAGGAGCGCTGACTTCTTTTGTTGAATCCTTACATATTGCATCTTTAACCAAATTAAATGAAAATTTAAATCATTAATAGCTTAATACTACTGAAGTGAAATTTTGGTCTACATTCCGTGAACTTTAATCAATAGGTTTAATATTATTTATTTTAATTTTCATTATTATACTAATTATTTTGTATTTATATATATTGTGTAAAACTTGAAAATGGGAAGCTGTTGTCTTACCCGAAACTAGTCGGTAATAGAATATTTCTTTAAAATTCATATTTTAATATCTGAGTCATCTATTATATAATTATATAATATATGATAGTATAATATTATATAATATAATATATAGATATAATATATAGTGTATATATAATATAATATAACTAATATATATATATATATATTATATAATATATAATATATATTAAGACTATATATATTATAATTATTTATAATTATATATATAAGTATATATAAACAAATATCTATAATATGCATATAAGTATATATATATATATATAATCATAGTATATTATATATATATATAAGTAATAGATTTATATATATACTAATTATATTAGTATATTATATTATATATATATATTAGTATATATATATTATCTATATATATATTATATAATATTATATATATATATATATTATATAGTATTAATATATATTACATATATAGATATAATACTTAGATATAATCTAATAGGAAATCGAAATCATAATTACAATTATTCCATAAACTCCCATGATAATAATAATAATAATAGATATTTATTTTGATATGCATTTAATTTAATTCAAGTAGGAAAAACATCCTCAACATCCTCATTTTCCAAAAGAGGATGCGGATGCGGTATGCGAGAATGCGGATGTTGCCGGCAAGAGAGGATTGCGGATGCGGATTTCATGTCCATCCCTAACTATATATATATTCAATATATAAATGATATATATATATGTGATCTA
>JABUQX010119776.1:2500-12500 GCA_015478945.1 Trachelipus rathkii | reverse complement strand
TATATAATATATATATAATATATAGTATATAATATATTATATAATATTATATATATATATATATATATATATATATATATTATATAATATATATATATACTATTGTGACATAAGTACTACACTGCTAATAACTCGATATATATATATATTATATTAATATATATATATATATATATATATATATATATATACCTATAATATTATATATATATATAATATATATATATATATATATAGTATGATATATTAATACACTTTGGCGGAAGACATAGGGTGAAGTTGAAACTGAGCAGTTTCTATATACTTCTCGAGCGTTTCCAACCCTATAGTAGTTATATATGAATAAATACTAGCTGATACATTAGCCCATTTCGCCACATATTCAGGATCTTTAACATCCACTCGTTCATTCCATAGAGTAGTAAACTTGGTCAAGTTGCTCGGTTTGTTAACACGTTGTCGATGTTTTTCAGAGTACGCGGAAATCCACATTATTACTGTTAAATATTATACATCACTACGTGGCCTTCATGTATTAATCTTCGCAGCTGCTGACATCGTCAAGATGAGCCGTTAATTCTTCATTCATTTTAACCAGAGCTTTAATACTTTCGATCGAACTGACAGAGAAACCTATACACGTCCACAAAAATGCACCATTCATGGTTGGCTTCCAATAGTTACGAACGTTGATCCTTTCAATATTGTCCCCTAATGAGAAAGTAACCGCGATTCTATTAAGACCTCTCACACCCTCACCACTCGTGGATATTATGCACGGATTATCCATATTAGTACATGTACACTTAGCCTTTATCCATGTTTCTATACACTCGATGATCTTGTTGAATTGTTCTACAGATACGAATAATGGACGATCTGTTGTCTTGTAAGCTGGAACACAGACGATGTATCGTTCGCCATCAGGTTTACGCCTAAATATTATAGTAACGTCGCACTCGGAATGACGTATGGTTTTAGTAAAGATATCATCAACGAGTTTAGAGGATGAGATTGACGACATGGTTAAGGCACAGTGAGAATGGGCTTACTGAAGAAACATATATAATCACCAACGCGTTGGTTGAACTTATCTCTTAAGAAATTAAATAAGATTACGTTACAGGTCTACATTCCAAAATCGATAAAGGAAGCTATCTTACACTCGGGACATGATAAGAATCCTGAGACCAAGAAGTTCGAAGTTGTTTCAGTGGAAAACTTTTATTAAATGTTACAATTTAACTCCGTGTTTAAAGCTTAGTGGAAATATAAAATACATACGATTGAATAGAATTGGGTGATATATTTAATAGTAATAAGTTTCTACTACTACTACTACTACTACTACTACTACTACTACTACTACTACTACTACTACTACTACCATTGCAACTATTCCTGTTACTACTACTATTACTGCTACTACTGCTACTACTACTACCACTGCTACTGCTACTACTGCTACTACTACTACTACTCTTACTACTACTACTACTACTACCGCTACAACTGTTAGTCGAACTCAGAACCAATTCTACCATAATGTTTGATGTAAATCGATAGCATCTTTTACTTCTGGTTCCAGTATCCTGTTGTTAGGTAATAAGAATCTTTACTATTATTACTAAGTTATTTTCATGAAAATGGGTGCTCAAACGGTACGTAAAGCTATAAAGCAGTAAAGTAGGGGTCGGAGAGAGAGGGTGTGATAGACCCATGCAAGGGGGTTTTGCCCCCAACTGCTTTAAGTACTTAGATTCAGTAAAAACGTGTTTTTACTGAAATATTTCCGTACTAAACATAAAAATAAGCGACTTTATTAATATCTCAACCTTAAAAATCTAGCTATGTTAGAAAATTTATAAGGTAGAAACGTTGTCATGGTTAGCTTCGTTGGAGAATTTTGTTAATGTCAACGTTTATTCGTGGTCCATAATGGTGTAATATTTGATAAAGATAGTTTGAGAAGGTCTAAGTTTATACTAAAACAAATTCGGTGACCGAATTCGATGGGATATGGAAAGTGCACGTGTACCGAAACGAAAAGTTATATATATATATATATTATTACATATATATATATATATATAGTATATAATTTATATATAATTATAGTTATATATATATATATTATATATATATAATATTATATATAGTATATATATATATACAAGACACCATTCGATCCGGCATTTCGATTGACATTTCTGTGGGTCAGGGGTCTATGGACCCCGGGACAGTCTTAAAACAGAATACCAGATCTATCTTCAAAAGCTTGCCTCCTACTTATATATATATATATATATATATATATATATATATATATATATATATATATATATATATATATAATATATACTAATAATAGATCAACTAGAGCGAATAAATGATACATAGCTCGTCGTTGTTGTCTGTTGTTGTTGTTGTTGTTGTAGTTGTTGATGTCGTCAATTGTTGTTGTTGTGTTGTGTTGTTGCGCTGATGGTGTTGTTGGGTGCTAGTGTTTGTCTGTTTCGCGATGAACGGACGTTATAGGAAGATTTACTTTCATGAACTTCATGATGAACAAATTTCATACACATAAACCACCACATTTTGTTAGCGATGACGTAGCCAGTATAGGAACGGGCTTCATGGATGTTCATTAAACACACACACGCACAAACACCCACTTATCTATAATGGTGAGGTACTTAATTGAAGCACCACTTTCGCGTATGCTAATTAAAGTTTACACGTTCGATAGTAGCTGACGTTATGTCCTTAAGAATTTGGAACCCTGCTTATAGATAATGAGATAGACTATTAATATATATATATATATATAATATATATAGTATATATATATATATATATATATATATATATATATATATATATATATATATATATATATATATATTTATATATATATATATATATAGTATATATATATATATATATATATATATATATATTTTATATATTATCTGCCTCCATTGGTTGCTGGAAAGTGGGTCTCGGGTGGGATGTGTCCAAACTATCAGCAATTCATTAGCATGGAGCACACCTAATTTGACAATGTCAGGGAATTTCCCAAGTCAGCTACAGCCGACATGACTTGGATTTCCACAATTATTCTTAAAAGGAACGGTTGTCCTAAAATTCTTAACCATACAAAAAAAACTTAGCATTATATTCCCCTATAAGACAGAAAAAAAGTATTTACAGGGTCGCGAAGGGCGGAGGGGGTAGCTAAAGCCGTAAGGACGTTCCGCTGGTCGTCGGGAAGGGGTCCTCCCCCCCCTCTCGGACCCCTCTGAGCTAAAACGTTGCACTTACGCCTTAGCTTATATAAAATGGGATTCCCGTAAAATATTAATATAATATATATAACTTATATATATATATTAGTATATTAGTATATATACTATAATATATATATATAATATATATAATATAAGATATTATATGTGATAAAGATAGTTCGGGGAACCTAAGTATGTTGTGTGTGGTGTTGCTGTTGTTGTTGTTAGCAGTTGTATTGTTGTTGTTGTCGCTGTATGGTGTTATTGTTGTTAGTATTGTGGGTTCTCAGCATTGTTGGGGCAAGAAATTCTATGTTGTTAGCTCTATTAAATATATATATATATATATAATATATGATATTATATTTATATATATATATATATATATATATTATAATATATATATATATATATAATATATATATATATATATTATTCCTTATAATATCAAACTTTTCACTAATCTAGTATAGATAATAGCGAGACGCGCATGCGCGTCTCACTTCTCATTTTTCTTCTTCTTTTTTCTTCTTTTTCTCTTCTTTTTCTTATCAGGAAAAAGGAAAGCTAATAAATGCTGTCATCTTCTTATATAATATATATATCTATATATATATATATATATATATATATATATTATATATATATACTATAATATATTATATATATATATATATATATATATATACATATTATTCCTACGAGTATACATCACCCATATATATATTATATATATTTAATCAGATATATATATAAATAGTATATATATATATATATATATATATACTATATATATATATATAATATTATTATTATAGAATATATATATATATTAATATATTATATTACTATATGTCTGGTGTTGTATTTCATGAACTGATGTTATGAACGTTCATTATGAACGGTTCATGATGTTCATTATGAACGGTTTACAGATTGTTCATATGAACACAATAAAAACTAGTATAGAAAGTTGGATTTTACAGGGGGCTAAGGCCTAAGGACGTTCCGCCAGCCGTTGGAGGGGGGCCCCTCACCCTCTCGACCCCAGCAGAGCGGAACGACTTTTAAGCCCATAGCCCATGTAAAAGATTGCAGTTTCCACGAAATATTATATATATTATATAGTATATATAATTATATATATACTACATATATATATATATGATATATATATATATTAATATATAATAATATATATATATTATAATATATATATATATATATATATATATAACTAATATATTATATATATATTATAATATATATATATATATATAATTTAAAAAAAAATGTTCTAAAAATTTGGTGAACTACACACACGATGTGTGGGAAGTCGACTACACAACATTGATTAATGACAGGCCAAATATATATATATATATAAGTATAAATATAATATATTATATATATATATAATATATAAAATAATATATATATATAATATATATTAATATTATATATATATACCTATTATATTATATTATTATAATAATATATATACTATTATATTCATTATTATATTAGTTATTATTATTATTATTATATTATTATTATTATCATTAGTATTATTATTATTATTATTTATTATCATTATCATTATCATTATCATTATTATTATTAATTATTATTATTATATTAATTTATAATTATTATTATTATTATTAGTTTATTATTATATGATCACACGTGAAAAAAACTCTGAGTTATTGCCGTCTCATGTCACTAGTTCCGTGGTCCGGTAGCACAACGGAGTAAGACAAAAGGTCGAGAATAAAGCGGTCAGTGGATCGTATCTCAGTGCCGACAGGCACCCATTCGTAATCGAGATATGATAATTTTTAAAAAGTGTGTGTATGACGTCGCGCGCGCGTGCGCGTTAGCGAATAGACGGATAACGCGGGGCGGCAGGGGAAAAAACAGACATGCATGTATATCACAATATGCTCAAGTACACATGTACTCACGCACGTACATGGAAAAATAAAAAAACTTTTTCCCAAATAGAAAAAAAAATTTTAATTAAAAGGGGTTCCGGAGGGCGCAACCCCCAGGGTAAAGAACGCCGACATGAAAATGTAGAACTAAAAAGATAGGGCCCGCGGCGGGGGAGATCCCGAAAAAATCGCTCACCGTCTTTTCCTGAGTACAGGGGGCGCCGACCCCGCCCCCTTGACCGGGATATATCATACCTACTACCCATGTCATATTATTCGATGAAAGTTATGAAAAGCTTGTGTACAGCTATGCCAAATTCACAAGGTTTTCCAAAAATTATGTTAGCTCAAAGATTTGGTCTTGTGTTGATCTGCCGAATCGAAAGTCTCACTACTGCTTTCCTACTATTCACTCCAAAGGTGGTGTTGATCTATTTGATATCACATTATCTATTAACTTATATGCTAAAAATGATTTACGAGTTGTAATGATAGTCTTTATGGTTGATAATAATTCACTAGGTTTTCTCTCTAACAAACAATTACTGGGCATTTTATTTTTGTTCTCATTTATTCTAGGAATCAAGTGGCTCCATAATATCCCTCCCATAAGATTACGCATCCAAATTCTCATCAGCTCTTCTCCATTCTTTACTATTTCTGATATGACTTTATCAATTTTATTGGCAATATTATTGTTTATTTTCTTTATTCTCTTATTTATTTCTCATCTATTTGAAATTTCGTTTCTTGCATTCTCTATCTCCACCATCTCTAACTACATTCTTTCTGTATATATAATATATATTATATATATATAGATATATATATATATATATATATATATATATAGATATATATATATATTAATATATATTTATATATATATATTATATAATATATTAATATATATATATATAATATATATATATAATCCTTTAATGTTTTTACTATATAAATTATAAAATAGCTATATTTTGGGTATATATATATATATATATATATATATATATATATATATATATATATATATATATTAAGAGAAAACTCCCCCAAGTTGCAAGAGATCATTCGATGAGTTACGTGATTCATTCACCGTATGCTCATTGGCTGTTTTGCTATGACATTATTAATATATTTGATACTTTTCCTTAACAGTTGGTTTATAAATATCAACTTGCAACTTAGGTGCGAAAGACATATATCGAAGGTAAACTCTTTAGGATTAAAGTTAAGAGCTGATTTGAAGTGGCGGTTTATAAATACGGCCTAAGTTGGGTTTGGTGCCAGTGTTTTTTAGTGATTTTAGGTAATAGCGCAAGAGACTTCACCCCTGATTTTATTGAAATCACAGGCATATACTCTAAGAAAATAATAATGAAAGAATAAAAAAAAACGTGGGGTCTCTCTTTAGGAAAAAAATGTTACAGCTTTCAAAGTTGTAAAAACTCCATAAGATTTTCTTATAAAAGAAATATATATAATATATATAATATATATAGATAATATATATATTTGATAAATAATTATATGTATATATATATTATATATATATAGTATATATATATATTATATTTATATATATACTATATAATATATATATATATTAAAATCATAGGATACACTCTAAAAAAAAAAATAATGAAGCATATAAAAACAAAACAAAAATGATTTAAGTCTTTATGAAAAAAATTACAGAATCTCAAAGTTAAAAATTTTCCCATAAGCTTTGTTATTAAAAAAAATAGTGGGCATCGTGCTCGTTTTAGGGTCATCCTAGTTCAGGTTATGATAAGATTTGTTAAGTATACATAGATCTTCTCTGAGTATACCTAACAAAACCTACAACCCTGAACTAAGAGGGCGTAAATGAGACCTAACCTTGATGGATCAAATATGAAAAGTTATGGGAGTTTTAACAACTTTGAGAGGCTGTAACTTTTTTCCTAAAGAGATCACCACGTTTGGTTTTTTTTATTCTTCATTATTATTTTTTTAGAGTATATCCTGTGATTAATATAAAAATCAGGGGTAAAGCCCCTCTCCGCTATTATTACCATGATTTTAAATAATTTAATATTATATAACTTGTCTTTTAAATTTTTAACTTTACAAAAAATGACTGTTTTTGATAAAACAAAATGGCCTTTTTATTTTTACCTTCTTAGTTTAGATTTGTTAGTTATAGTTGGTTTTTTATGCAGTTTTAGACTGTAAAATAGTATTACATGTTAATTGTTTTAGATAACATTTAGCACTCAGTTTTTCATTTTTAACTATTAAAGATTACACAATTTTTTTTTTTTTTTAAATTCAGGATTTCATTGCATAGGTTGGAGGAAGTTAGTGTTAGTTTAATTCTTTTGAGAATATTTGGGTTTACCTGAGCACTTGTGTGTGGTAAATATAAAGTGACCATAGTCCTGCTTTTTTCGACCTCGTCCCGCTTCTTTAAGTTAGGAAAAAATGTCCCGCTTTTTTCTGAAAAGTCCCGCTTTTTCCAATGAGATCAGCTATTTTTCCCTTTTCAAATAATTATAATAGTTAATATGAAATTATAAATTAAAAATAACATAACCAATAATTGATTATATATATATATATATATATATTATAATATAATATATTATTTATATATATATATATATATATATATATATATAATATATAGTATATAATATATATATATATATATATATATATATCAGGGGCGTTTTTACATAGGGAAGGCAGGGTAGGTAGCTCCTACCCAATATTTTTAGTCTTTTTAATAAAATAATTTAAATGGCAAAGTACAATAAATTATTTAGACATTTTTATATGAAGTGTTAAAAAAGGAAACGGGATTTATAAAAATAACAATTTAAAGAAAAATCAACTACTTTAGTTAATAACAATGATTAATAATTAATAAAACTCATTTGAAATTTTTCCTTCCTACGTCTGTTCCTAAGAGTAAAATTCTAATCTATGGGCGTACGGGTAAGATCCTTCATATTTCATCTCTCTCTCTCTTCTCTCTCTCTCTTACTCTCTCTCTCTCTCTCTCTCTCTCTCTCTGCTCTCTCTCTCTCTCTCTATCTATCATTCTAATCTATCTATTCTATCTATCTATCTATTCTATCTTATCTCTAATTTATCTATCTGAACTAATCTATCTATCTGATCTATCTATCAATGTACGATATTTTCAGTTATGGTGGACAGAGTGAACATAAATGTTTACCATATATTTGCCTGAGTTAAGTTTTGGAATAGAGGCAGTGAAGGTGTTGTGCTTTATTGAATTTTAATAATATGTAACATTTTTATTAATTAGGTGTTGTTTACCTTTATATAATTAAAATAATTATTAAAAATTCTGGTAGGCCTATGTCAGGCTTTGAGTCAATCTTATGCATATAATACACATAAATAAATATAGCTGTATTCAAAAGGACGTGAAAAATTAAATTTTTCCTTCAAATAAAATAAGGAACGTATTGCCAGTTAAAGAGTTTCAGTTATATATAATATATATATATATATATATATATATATATATATATATATATATATATATTATATATATATATATATATATATATTTATATATATTATTATATATCTATATCTAAAACTTTTATTATTCAAGTTTAAAACTGAGGGTACGCTATATATATATATATATATATATATATATATATATATATATATATATATTGAAAAAGAGTGAAAAAGCGAAAGACTTGATGACTGATGAGACATGTTTAATTTTAATTCTTTTAGAAATGTTCCAAATACTTTCGGCTATGTTTCAAATTATTTCGTTCCGAACTAATATGACATTCACAATATACTGAATATAGCCATATTATATAGGACGTTTAAAGAACTTTTATTATAAGCGTATGAATTACGATTGATAAATTTCGTATGAGACATGTTTAATTTTAATTCTTTTAGAAATGTTCCAAATAATTTCGGCTATGTTTGAAATTATTTTGTTCCGAACCAATATGACATTGACAATATACTGAATATAGCCATATTATATAGGACGTTTAAAGAACTTTTATTATAAATGTACGAATTACGATTGATAAATTTCGTTTTAAAACGTCCCTGTGTTTCAGTGAATTTCACTCACCAATGTCCAGTGATGAAGTTGTTCAAGCTAACAAGGATTGAAGGTGTAGTGCTAACCAGAATTTAAGGTTGTGCTTCAATAATGTAATTAACCATGTCTACTACCAAAAAGGGAGTGTATTTTTTAATGAAAAGCCTGAAATCTATGTATTCTTTTATTCGCAAAACGAAAGAAAATGACGTAAGGTGTGAAAAGTGTAAAAGCGATTTCAGTATAGCCCACGGTGGAGGTAGTGATATCATCAAGCATCTCAACACCAAAAGGCACAAGGCAGCTGATATCTCTGCATCTTCGAGCAAGGCAGTAACAGAATACTTCAAAAGAATGACACCTACTTCGAAGGATCTAGAAGTTAGTGCTGCAGAAGGTTTGTGGGCGTACCATACTGTGAGAGAAAATAAATATTTTTTCATCCATAATGCTGAGGCAGAACTACGACAACAAATAAAAGATGCCCACTGTGTAACACTTTAACCGATGTTGAGCAACATGGATACATTAAACTTTTTCCCGTTATGGTTTGTTTCTTCCAGCCATACGTAGGAGTTCAGGTAAAGCTCCTTGACCTTCAATCTCTCCCTTCAGAGACCTCTGACATAGTCGTTAAATTATTTAAATAGAATTTAATTAAAAATTTATGATTT
>JABUQX010119775.1:20000-44847 GCA_015478945.1 Trachelipus rathkii | reverse complement strand
ATGCAGTGTTAATAAATGCCGTTTTGGAATTATCTAGATATCATGCTAGCATATAAAACTGCTTGCGTGCTCGATTAGTGCGCGGGGATGAGTGCTATCATAATTATATTAATATTTCGACATCGCCGCTATAAACCACGAACATAGTTCAATTTTAATATTTGTATATTGTATTTATATACACGACATATTTCATTTAGTTTATCGAAACCTGCTCATTGACTGAAATTAAATTCACGATAACCCGATTTTTAACACTCAAAATCACAATACTCCCGATAAATAGAGAACACAATTACACCGCTATCCTTTACCTCTCAAATATTTCATAAGGTCAAAAATTGTCGATATATATTATTTGTGGAATGGGCTAAGCATGACATCTTTTCTCGTAGTCACACTTTACGGAAAACATCCATTAAATACTCTGAAAACTTATTTGTAGACGTCAAGTTTTCTTTCCCTTAAAAATTGATCACAAAATAAAAGACCAATTTCAATAACGATCACTTCAATTGCATATATAAAAACATTCTCCTATAACCCTCGTTAAAATTTACATTTTCACATTATGGAAAAACAGGTAGTCATTGAGTGAGTTTTCAACTAATGTTGTAAATAGAGCCAATTCTATATCGGGCAATATCTAGATAAGTTACATACAAAAGTAGGAAAGTTGAATGTAGTTGATTTAAAGGTTAATTAGTTTGATAGGGATTAGTCTTTTAATAATTTAGGACGTTATTATTTATATTATAATATAAAGATTATTATACAATTAATTAATATAATGTTAGTGTAGCAATATAACCGAAAAGTCTATCATTATAGGTTTGTGAAAGACTATAGCTTTAATGTACATAACTAATTTCTTTAAAACTTACTAAATATAGTACGCTTTTACTTGAAATAAACTTTTTCAGACATTTAATAAAAATATTAGGTATGCCTACATATAAAAGTACTGAAATTATTTTCTGCCATCAGTCAGATAGTTTGTCAAGCGTTTGAAATTAAATAATTTGGTTCGTCTAAACATTCTTGATGAAATATGAAGGGATATTGCTTGTTACTTGAGACAGTGATTTTCAGGCAAACTATCAGATGTAGACCTATAACTCATATGTTTGATACATATATTTGTCCAAATGCAGGGGCCTTCAAAAAACATGCGGAAGAAAGCGACAAGATAGGAACAAATTCTAATTGGCAGTCTTTTACTGTTTTTATTCGGCCTGTCCTAATTGTACGGATATTTGTTTATGAGAATTAGAATCTGGAAGTATATTGTGTATATTTATTTATATACGGAATGATATTGTCATTTTAAGTTCGTGAAAAGGTTGTTTTAAATACATATGACCATTAATTTTAGTAACTTCTAACTAATTTATAGTGCTTTTTCTATTATAAAAATTGTCCTTCAGTTTGTAATTTTATAGGGAATTCTTAAATAGGATTTTTTATCTGCTCTATAAATTGTTATATAATTATTAATTAGGATAAATTAATGATCTGTAATTTAGATATAACTTAAATTGTAGATTTTATATCTATACGGCTATATACTATTCAGATAGCATTATGTGATATAAAAGAGGTAATGTGTTTACAGTGTAAATATCGGCTAACATTGTTTCAAATAAAAGCTTGGAAAATTAGAATTTTAATTAATATAGTTATGTTAGATAGTCTTAATTTGCAAATTATTATTTATAATGTAAATTTCAATTAATTTTATCTTCTTTTTATATACCAAATAATTGATTATTGATCATTATTGATAACAATTGTGTATTTATATAATAAATGTATAAAACTTTAATCTTCCTATAAATTAATAGCGTACTTTTTATTACTTGAAAAAATTTTACAACTATATACAAAATTTTTAAGATACTATCTTTAAAAGTTGACGATTTTTCCTAAATTCAACCATTTGACAAATAATGTAATATTTGGTATTATCTTAAAATTGATATTTTTTATATCTCACGGGATTTCATATTTTAAATTTGAATAAAAAATCAAATGTGTTTCATTTAGGAATATGTAAATGTAATTTCAGAAAGCAGAAAAGACGTGATAATTTGATGAGTTGAGTATTAATATGTTATTATTTTAGAGGATAATATGGTTCTTTATATGTGATCAGTTCTGTTTGTTATCCAATGCAATTTCCAATATTCTTGCTTTAGTTATCTTATCAAAAAATATTTAACATTATAATATGTTGTATTAATTGCTCCTTGCTTTCAGATTTCAGATAAATCTGGCCTGATTAGTAGAGGCTGTCGAAATATTTTTCTTATTGATTATGAGAACTGATATTTTATTGTAAATTACATCATTATTGTGTTGTTGGGTTATTAATAATATTTTTAATAGAGATTTATGGAAAATCCGATTTTATTAATTTTAAATGGGTTATAGGATAAGAAATCTATTTATATAGGTTATATAGATTATAATATATAAAAAATTTATTTATGTAAACTTTCTTAATAAATAATTACGTCATTATTATTCGCTCATTTAATGTATTCACATTTAACTAATATTAAAATGTATTATAGAAAAATTTGACAGTATCTAACCTAATATTATTTTCCTTATATATATATTTCAACATAAATATAAATTTTTACTATATATATATATATATTCTTGGAGGTTAAGAATTAGAGCAATTTGTTTGAAAATTGTTATAACCTTTTTATTTCACATCTGTCTGTCTAACCAGTATTAGATATTTATATTTCCTTATAATATATATTTGATAATAATGATATTATATTTAGTTGTATTTTCTATTATGGAATAATAAATTACATATAATTCATATTAGTATCAAAAAGAGTAGTGTTTATTCACTGTGAGTTGTAGGTTTTCGTCATTGATTGTTTGAAAGATAGCGGCATCTTCTTTTTTTTATTTTCTCTTCTATTAATGCTGGACGTTCTAGACAAGTTACTCTGCATTCTATATAGGACTAGAGCTTTTCCCTAGAAGAATTATGTCCGCCCTTTCATTTTCCACACAGATTGTGGAGATACTTTGAAATCCCTTGTTGAATTATTAGTAAATAGTAAGGAATGTTGCATATTATCTATGATAAATTATTCCGCTGAATTATTAACTTTCTTTAATGTGTATACATACATAATTTAAACTAATATTTTTTTATTAATACTTCATAGTTATAGGGACCAAAAATTATTTTTATTCTATTCTCAAAATAATTTTTCCAATTCGTATACAAATCATATTGAATTTGTAACAGTTTCTTAAGAAGAATAAATATATTATAGGTAATGTGATTGAACCAGGAATAGTTAGGAATTTCAGCATTTATTAAATGGATATTATATTACTATATAATATTGTAGTTTTTTTATTCTCTTTAAAGTTAGAGGAAGTATGAAGTGACTAGGATATGGTATTTAAATTCTAATTAATGTATTGACTTTATGAGATTCTTCTTACGAAATAAAAACTTGGCGATATAGTTAGGAGGAAGTTATGTATGTGAAATAGATAGAATATTGTTCATTTCCTTGTCAATTTAATGGGAAGCATAGTAGAGATTCGATAAAGAATCTTGGGAAATCGAGGTATCTAAGTAATGTCATAGTTGTAATCATTAATTTTGATAATGGATCTGTGTGTCGTGTGGGAGTATGTTATACGACTTCTAGTATTATTGAGTTGATGCTTGATATGAGGTCTTTAATATATGGAATTAACAACTTTTTACGAGAAGGTAAAATATTATATTTCCTTAATTACCATATACGATAATTTTAACACTTCTCACAAGGGAGTTTGGAAAATCCAAAATGCCAAGGTGGTAGATAGATTTTCTTTGAAGCTTTTAGTTTATTTAATATCTCGCCAATATTATAATATTAATCGGTAGAGGATTCATAATAATAATAGAATAGATAAATTAACAATGGATAGTAGAGTAGATTAATAAGGGTGACCTAATTCTCGAACTCAATTTTAGAAAATTTTGTTTTATTTTGTATATTTTTAACGTCTATATACTATTAATTTTATACATTTATATTCTAAAATTTATTCATATATATATTGCATATTGGCAATTAACATAGATATACATAATAGATATGGTTTTATTAGTATAGCAAGTACATTTAGATATTTTGACTAATCGATTCTGCTCAACACATATAATTTTCACCAATTACAATTATATGACTATATTAGAGTTTCTTCCTAGGGAAGATAATCTTCTTGTTGATTATAAGGAGTGTAAATATAAGTTTAGATTAGTCCTTATTATTCTCTAGTCTAATTATACATAATTTATTATTTAATGTATAACATATACAATTATAATTTAAAAGTGAAAAATTTAACCTAGTTAGTACATTTTAGATACACAATTGCTCTATTTATATATTATTTATCTTTCTTTTATGAATCTTCCACTCAATGCTGAGCTGTTTATATGAAGTAATTGATTAATGAAGCTATAACCATTATCGTTCATTACCGTATTAATTTTAATAGATTTCATCCTTTTATTTAATTCTCCTTATCTCACATATATTCCACTATTTATTAGATAGAATGAAAAAATATGCAGCAAAGGTAATCCTATATTTATGTATTATAAGATTAGCATATATCAAACATATCTATATACAATTATTAATAATGTATTGTCTCATACTCATGACGAAAATGTATTACTTATATACTCGATCTAATGTAATGAAGGATAGTAGTATGGAAGAAGAGAAGAGAGAGAGAGATGAATGTGCAGATAGTAGAGAGATGAAGATATATGAGATGCAATGAGAGAAGATGAAAGGAGGTAATGAGAAAGAGAATAGGAGACTGGAATATCTCTTTTTATTGTTCATCTCATTTCAAATCTATGAGTTATAGTAAATATGATATTTATAGTACTATACTAGGAGTAAGAAGAGAGAGAGTAGGAGAGAGAGACGAATTTAGGGTGAGAGAGATTGAGTAGAGAGAAATGAGAGTTATAAAGGTATAGATGAGAGAGAGAGATTAGGAGGAGAGAAACGAATTGACTTTGAAAATGATGTATGAATAGCTTATGGTTTTCTGTTATTTATTAAATAATTTATAGATAATACATAATGTACTTTCATCTATACATTTACGGTACAAAGTAATCTATGGATGTTAAAAATTAAATTTTATATTCTACTTAATGCATTACTTGTAATCGTTTTATATATTGTTTTAGTATCACAGATCTATCATCAAGTAGAAATTTATTATATAATATAGTTATTATAATTTGAAATTTATTAAGTAAGATTATAATATAAATTATATTTAGTTTTAATTATTGGATAATATATATTTTTAAATACTTATGATATAATTCAATAGTTTAAATATTTTATTAATATATTAACTAAATATATATATGGTAATTGTCTCTTTGATTTCAATAGATTATAAAGTATATTTACGGGTAGCATGATACTGTTTTTACAAACTAATAATTCTGTCATCATAACTCCGGAAAACGTTTTTAAAATTAAAATGAATCAAGAGTTGAAATTAAATTTTAAAATAAATCTTCACACTATATATTATATATAGATATAATTTTCATATTTATATTTTTTAGTCTTATTAATATTATAGTTATAGATAATATAATACAATAGATCCGAAAATAAAATTTATATTATAGATTGAACTTAGTTGTTTTTCATTCTTATAATAAATATTTTCTATACATTATAAACTAAAAGTAGCAAAAAAATTAGATTTATTCAACTCTCATTTACTTTTACACTATGGATTTATCTTATGATACTAATAACTCAGTTCATTCTTATCATAATATATAAGAATAGATGGACTATATATAGAAGTTGTATAACTAGGGAATAAAAGGCTCGCTGTAGTTGAGAGACGTTTCCCCGTTTTTTCCATTTTATTCTCTTATGAGCTCTTTTCTTTTCAACGAGCGATGTTATTAGGATGAAACTTAGTTGAAATAGAGTATATAGGATAGATTATTAATTAATATAATATAAATAAATATTATTTGTAATATAATTATATTAATATTATTTTATATATTAATATATATATTATATATGATATTTATACTATATATATATTAATACTCATAATTATATATATGAATTAATATACTATTTATTATGTATTAATTTAGTTATTATATATTTAATAATAGTATCTCACATTACATCACTAGTGCTACTATTGTTTTATTAATATGTTATTATAATAATTTGTATTATTATTAACTGTATAATTAAATTGTATCGATAAAGTATATTATTGACTCCTGCTATACAATAATAGTTTTTAACGTTTTCTAAGTTGTTCAATTAGTAGTATATATATATATATTTCTGATATATATATTTTATATTATTTTTTATATTTTAGCATTTTTTTATATGAGTTTTTTATTTTGTTTAATGTTTGAAATATAATATTTAATTTGATATTTTTCTAGCTCGAATATGTTAATTTAAGAATTTACTAGGGATATCCTTTTTAATAGTACGTTTTTTTTTATCTTATTTCATTCTCATAGAAGTGTGGAAGCAATCGCGGTTTGATTATAATTATTTCACGCATGCATGTCAGGAGTCTGCAGGATAAGGTACAGTAAAGAGTCTCGCTTTAAATCAGTTAATAGAATGAATAATATAAAAATAACCAGTGGATGTCTGTGTAACATACATATAGAGTTGTCTTTAATAAATGGAAGTATACAGAATGTGTGACGGATAAGCTCGATAACAGTTGTATATTCGATTTAAACGTTTATAGTCGGTCGTTGCAAAACGAATATAGGTTTTGCAGGCAACATGACGCTATAAATAAAATATGTATGTAATTAAGTTTCTTTTATATATGTTCTTAATATGATTACAGACGAAGAGGGAGTTGCAATTATTCATTAGTATGTTAATTGAACAAATTTTTATTATTTAATACTAAAATCATACCATAATTAGGATAGATCAAGAAGAGTGGGTAACATAGATAAGAATTGTAATTATATACTTATACTAGCAATTTATATTTTAAGGTATTCAAAGAACTATAATTATACTGGTATTAATTTAATAATTAATATTATAGTTAAGTTTATATATTTTTATAACTAATATGTATTAAATTATATATTATAGAATATATAGCATATATGTATATCTATATATTTGATATATTATTAATTCCAATATAATTTGAAGGAAATATTACTAATTATGAATATATATATAACTATATATATGTAATATACTATATTAAATTAATTATATATGATATATATATAAATGATTATAATTAATGAGTTCTTATAATATATATTAAAATATAGGTAATAAAAATGTCAACACTACAACTACAATCGATCCATATCTCAAAAATCACTACAACAGCTATCAATGGAAATCAGGATAATGAAATACATTGCTGGGAATAGATATAGGGGGCCAGTATTTTGTGAGCGGAAAATTGCAAAAAAATAAATAAATAAAAAAAAAAAATAAAAAAAATATAAAATTATATATCTTCAAAAACCTTACAATAGCTAATACAGCGAGAATAAGTGAATACTTATTTGCGATACTCCTCTCGTAAAAATTATTCGACGAAATAGGAAAGGTAGTAAAAAATAATAAGCACTAATAAAAAATTAATTGTTAATAATTATAGGTAATATGATTAGATAGAGAGCCTATTAAGAGGCCTTTTATTGGGTTACATCGTATAAAATATAGATTATCTCTACACAGTATTTAAATGTTTTGCTTTTTTTTTTTTTAAACTAAGGGAATACCCCAAAGGTATATATTAGTTTTTACCGGGCAGCTGGGTTATTTTTGTGAGACCAGGCCCAGGGCGTGGGATCTCGTCCGCGCCTATGGCGGTGGGACCTAGACGACCCGGGCGTGAGGAACCTAAGGGACTTTATACCTTTCCAGTCAAGCCGAGGTGTAGATTGGTCTCTACACGAAAATGTACCCCCGATCTCTATCCTATGGTATTGTGGGTGTCGGCGGGGAGTA
Organism: Trachelipus rathkii; assembly: GCA_015478945.1. Taxonomy (NCBI): domain Eukaryota; kingdom Metazoa; phylum Arthropoda; class Malacostraca; order Isopoda; family Trachelipodidae; genus Trachelipus; species Trachelipus rathkii. Next base: position 36,769 of record JABUQX010119775.1, on the reverse strand, counting down.
ATCCATGGTTTTACCGCTCCCTCCTCCTCTACCGGGTGTTAATGAACGGTCCTCCCCTGTATGTTATCTCTCTAGTCAGATTCTCGAGCCCCTAATTGCCTGTAATATCCTTTACAATAATATATATATTATGAACTTTATTTTGGTCCCATGCACCTTGTAAAATATGTATATGACTATGAGTTAGTAACAATATCCGCCAAAAAAAAAGTAGCTCAATTATTTATGATTTTACATATTTTTTATTTTAATTTTTTTTTATATCTACATTATTATTAGAAAATAAATAATTTTAAATACAAGTGAAACCATTTAACACAACAAAAATCTGTATTTCAATTGTCTCGTGATTCTAATAAAAAGAAATATAACGAAACATTAGGATTTTTTCTTTTATTTGTTATTTTTTTTATTTATTTTAGTACAAGTTTCTCACCGAGTTCACGTCCTGTTTTATGCCTAAGGATTCCAAACTAAACAAGTTTTCCAATCACATAGACACTTTGAGAAGCTTTGTACCTTCTTTGAGATATGTTTGGATTTTGGTGCTGTACTGGGCTAGCCATTATATATGATATATTAATATATCTTTCTATTAGTAATTAGATATTTACATATTAATATATATATTATAAATATATCATATGTATATATTACTATATTATATATTATTTATATTAATACTATATATTATATAATAATCAATATATAACTATAATCTTATATTATCTAGTATATATATTACTATATTATATATAATGTATATTATAAGAAAATAATAATTATAGATAATAGATATATATAAAATAATTATAATATAATAAATAAATTGAGATTAATACATAATAAATTAATAGCATATTATACATCACTAATATTAAATGAATATAATAATAATATATAAACTTATTATAATAATTTAATACGAAATAGAGAAGATAATTATGTTAACATACATTAATTAACATAATATAAATTATACAATAACAATAAACTAGAATAATAATAATATTATATAATAATATATAATAATAATTTATATAATAATTAATATAATATTAATGAATAATAGTAATAATAGAATATAGATCATATTGAGGTTAGGTGTAATCGATATATGTCGCGCTCTGGAACTATTATGATCTAATGTTTAAGCAAATTTATCCGACTCCCTTTCCTTAAGCTATTGGGTTTGGGATTACACCCAATTACTTTTGCCCTGGTTGGCTTTTCACCAAAAGAAATAAACTTCCAAGCGTACCAATAACAAGTGGTTATAATGTTTGAATACCTGTATATAGTATATTAGTATATCGGTTAAACTTTTAAGATAAGAGTAGTCGTATACACACCACTTCATTTACAATTTTAAGGGAGATCCATTTTTTTGCTTCGCCGGGCGTTGAGCCTTAATTCTGGCACCCGTCCTTGAAAAAATTTAGATCATTAAAATTCGATGGGGGAATTTTATTCATATGTCCTTGAATTAATTATAGGCAGGTTCTTATTAGATCTCTTTTTTTGAGTTTTGCATAGTTATTGCTTTTTCTGGACTTCCTACAACATAAATCTGGTTATTACGGGACGTGCTTTATTTGGATGTACCTGTAGTCATTGGGAACCATCGTATTGGGGTATGTTCAACTTTTTTCGCTGAAAAACGACGAATTTGTTTTGTTTTTTGTACATTTGTCGATAAATCTCCTACACAATCGTCACACTCTACGACCTTTGGAAAATCTGGGAACTTCCAGACTTAGCAATAGTACTCAAGACTAGGACTATTATCTATTAAGTTGATAGGAACAGAATTTTTGATATTGCTGATCCGGCACAATTGATATTTCGCAGCGATTTGGGTTACGTATTTCAAGAACGCATACATCATACTATACTTTTGGTGTTTTCAAATTGAAAAATCATTGGGTTCATACTAGTTTTAATATAACGTCTCACTTCTTCCATGTTTAGTCTATTCTCCTCGATCTGCACTGACTAGTACTATTTCGCAGAGTAACAAGCTATTATGTTTAGTTGCAAGAAGACCGGAATTCGATGACCATACTTACTTATTGTTAGCTTAGATTGAGATTAATATCATTCGGGTTAAGTGCAGATAAAGTGATTATTTAAGAACAATAACTTGTTCTGTTTGGACAAGCAAGTGTTCTCAAAAAAAACCTTTGGGGAATGTTCTAAAAACTATTTGCTTTATTGATTAACTTATTTCTTAAGTCCTTGCTTTGATCTTTGCACAGATATAATTTTAACAAGCGTGAAATTTTTGTAGTGATTGATGCGATAAAGATAAAGAAAAAGATTTAACATACATTTATATTTTCACTTATTTATTTTCCAATAAGTTCCATAGGTAAAATTCAGCTTGCAAAAAGATGAATAAACTCTGATTGTTTAGTCTATTGATTCACTACTTAAAAGTCCGAATTACTTCAATTCTCAACTACTAAAATAGGTTATCAGTTCGTTATTGTGTTACGGTGAAATTCGGCTCCGATACACTATACTATTTATTATTAGCTTGACTAGTTTTCATCTCATAGCTAATCGACACTAAGATTAATAATTTTAAAAAAGAATTTTCCTCCAAAAAAAATATAATTTCTCTCACGTTCCTTTCATACATAAAATTAAAATATACCCAAAAATCTGCTTGCTATACCAGGAGATAGACTCAGAGTACAAATGTCATTTACATGCATCGCTCATTGTATTATAATACTATTGATTAAACAACTTAGTTTTTATTAAGTTATCAATGGGCAGCACTTCGAATCTGATGAAACTGTAAAAAGATATTCATGACCGGGAGAATTTCATTTAATTTTTGAAACATTCAAATTAGGAATTTAAATTTGAAAAATCGACGGAAATTAATAAATATTTCGAAAATATTAAAGTAGAATTCTGGTTAGCCCTACAACTTTTTTTAGATAATAGTTACCATCTTGTATAGTGTTTCAAGATTGAAGAGTAGTTTTCAAAAATAAGTCTTATAGCAAGATGATTAGGATTTTTTGGACCATTAGATGTCTCAAGAACACATATGTAGGTTTTTGAAGACAATTAGGGAAGAATATCAAGAAGTGCTAAATGAAGCCATACAAAAAATAGGCATATTGAAGATACAAAGACACCAAGGAATAACACAACGCCACGAGAAAACAACTGAATGCTGGATTATATGATAGAGTAGTGGTAAAGATTTTATCGTTTGATGTTATATCATAGGGTGCGTGAGAAGATATTATGCCTCGATATATATATAAACTCCGAAATTATTTAATGTCCAATTAATATTTTGTAGGTTATGTGAGGTAAGTTAAAATAAATTAGCTACTGTGTACTAGTAAAGCAAAAATTGGTGTACATATAAATACCTACCCTTAATCATAAATTATGTTAGTTATTAATTGATTTTTTTTTAAATTATATATAGAATAAACACGCTTTTGTATGGTCCAATTACTTCTTATAGTATTTTATCTACTTAAGTATTAAACACAATAAAGTAAATAAGGCATAGTTTAAAGGGTAACGAAAAAACTAGAGAAATAAGTTAAGTGATTCATTGTAGTATCATAGGGAAACTTAGTCCTTGAAATCATGGATTATTTTATTATTTTTTTATTCATCGAAAATATTTAGAAATGATCATGTAAAGTTCATATAAAAATAAACATGTCTATAATACTCTCACATTATATATACTCATAACAGATAGAAATAGCACTGGTGAGTGATAAAGTGTGTAATAAATACCGACATTTTGGGATGTACCATTGTGTAAAGAGACTAGACTGGGTTAGTATGATGGGTAATATTATATTTGGGAAAAAAAAGGTATTAATTTAGTTCGTCCCTTTGTGTTTGTGGATCCAATCAAATTTATAAAATGGCTTGAATATGAGATAAATATTAATTTTATATAAATAACTCGTTAAATTATGTTAACGGGTTATAGGATATGTATTATGGTTGAAGAATAGTTTTAACTCGTTTTAATGGATTATGTAGCGTATTATTACTTCTTTTCGAATATTCTCAACGAAAGCTATTGAAACATGTTAGTACAATGATAAAAAATTATAATGCAGAGATTAAATGTATGAATCTAGGAATTAGACGCTTCTAGGAAAATAGCAGTTTAATAAATGTCCTAGACTCAGGACATTTATAGATTGTAACTGATGTATAGATATTTAAATGATTATATATTAATTATAGGTGGTTACATTAATATTTTTATATTTACTATAAGTATTTGGAGGTTAATAATAATTCATTTTTGAGTAAAATAGAGATATAATAGATAATAAATATATATTATATATTACATTATGTTTATGATATTAAAAGTATAGTAATTGACCTCAATTTAACTAGAAGATAGTAAAAGTATTTAGTTAATATTAGTATTAGTAATATATAGTAATAATATTTATGATATTCAATATAAATATCTCACAGTTATAGTATATTTATATGTATTAGGATAATACTTATTGAAGTAATTAACGTAATAGTAAGATATTAATAAATATTATATATAATTATGTATATGTATAAAAATTAAATATATATTATACATGTGATTGGCCGTAGGCCTTCTGTGATATAAAATTTCATGTGACTGATCATAATAATGTAGGGTATTTCTTTCTTAATAGTTTAGTTAATACTCGAGGCGTTAATTCATGAAATAAGCTGTTTTATATCGACGCGAGCTATCCAGATAATATGAGAAGAATTGTATTACAGACTTAGTCGGCTGTTCAAAGTTATATTTAATTGCATATTATTCTGCTGCTCATATACAGAACGAAGACTGGCAAAAAAGATAGCGAGTAGATAAAATTTTAATAATTTATAATTTATATTGTACTTAATATGATAGTTAAATAGATAAATACATTGATCCACTACTTTATAATAGGACGTTATATCTCTATCTCATCACTTATTAGAAATTTTCAATAAATTATCATTGTAGATTGCTATTAAAAGAATTTTAATAGAAGTGTTATATGTTGTTTAATTTTTACTTATCTTTAAATAAACTAATAAACTAGTACGATAATATTATTATGTTATTATATATTGTGATAAATTATCTTTAAAGTTACTTGTTTTGGAATATGTAAGGATATAGCTAATTCTCTACTATTACCAATAGATATTTATAAGAAGTAAAGTATAAATATAATTTAACATCATCTAAGTACTTTATATTATATACATATAACTTGATATATACCGCTACCTTATTGTAATTACATTTAGTAATATAGTCGAACTTTAAGACTAAAGTAATTGGTTGGTCAACGTATATTATATATTCAGATCGCTCATGTGTAAATACGATATTATACATATAGGTCATATATTCACGCATAGCATGAAAATCTGTTCATGCTTTTTTATATATTTCATTATTATTATAAATGTTATATATATATATCATTAGTACTCTATATTTATATATATATAGTGATAAAATGTTAGATTTAGAATATTATAATATTTATAGTGATAATATAGTAATATATTCTTCTTAATACTATTATAAAATTATTGATAATATAGTTAATATTATAGAACTATATATATCTTTAAATATAATAAGATAATTATAAGTATATATAAAAGTATCATATATATAACTATAATGATATAAAAGTGGTATATAAAGTTAGGTAGGTATAAATATATGCGTTAGGTAATATGTTATGTATAAGTAGTTATACATTTTTGAGCTGAAAGTGCATAATGTGAACAGGGTTCACATAAGTTTATATTCTTTTATCTATAAAAACAATAAATTCAAGGAAATCTTTGTCTATTCTTCTTTCGCGAGTGCACATCGAAGAAGAGAGTGGGATAAAAATCATCTCACAAGTGTTCCTTCAACTGCTTCAAGAGAATATACAAAATGCCCTACGATCTTTCAATGTAACTTTACTAAATGGTTATTATGCAGAGTAATGTCTGTACGACTAAACAGAATACTCAAAAAACATGAGGTTCGCGAATTCCTTTGGAGGCGATAAAAACATCAAATTTTATTCCGCTGAAGAAGACCCTAAGAATTCACCGGCACTTTTCAGTCGAGTGTTGCAAAGTTTTAGGTGCCTAAGTCTTTAGCTCGGTAAGTTAGATAAGCAGATAAAAAGATTTATTGTGCTACATGTGTATTGTTATTGTTGAACATGTGCGTAGGAAAAGGCTGGCAAAAGGAAGTATTGAAAAAGTATTGAGAGCTATTTTGTAAGTATAAAGAGTCGAGTACCGAAATCTTATATCATGAGTGCTTTTTTCAAATCCAACAGAAAACGACGAAGAAAATACATCCGATTATGCTATTCCGTACACATTACGATTGACGAACTAGATATATATTGAACTGATCTATTCAGAAAAATTGAAAGCTAGAACAAACATACTGGACACTCAAATAAGAAAATGTCGAAGGCAAAATAGTATTCCGAAAAGATAACATGAACAGAGTTACGAATTATATTAATTAAATCGTTGAATTAGCTGGGAGTGTGTGGTGTATACCTACTGAAGCAGTCTTTCATTCATGGCAATATGAGGAAGTAGTTTCCTTAAGCTGTCTAGAGTAGTGTGCGCTTTTCACAGGGTATCTTCGTGATATATATGATTCGTTGCTGCGCTAAGGTTAATTGTCGCTACTACTGATAATAGATAAAGTGAGCGTGGAAAACTTAATTTGATATGTATAAGCACACCAATTAACCATAAGGTTTTCCGACATTAGACGTAATATAGGAAAGGTGGGTCATTATTGCTGTATGTGTATTAGAGAGAAAGAGCTTACCACATTTCACTTTATACTTTAGAGATAATATGTTTGCTCTACTATATTGTATGGTCACTGCGCATATCTGGGTTTCCTGAAAAATTTCAAATACCTAGTTTAGAACACGTAAGGAGTGTTGATTATACAGTCGAATTGTCGCAATAGTTATGTATACGGAATCAATTTTAGTGTTCTAGAGCTTATTATATAGCAAAGGAACATTTAGTGGGAAGAAGGTGTCGATATTATATTAAGAGATATATAACATTTATATGATTATATGTTTTTTGATAGTATATATTACTGGCTGTGAATATCGACTATGGACAATTTCCAATAGCAGAACATGATTCTCTCACTTGTGCAAATTTTGATACTGGTAGGTGGTGAAATGAGGATTGTAGACATTTAATTATAAATCTTTGTAGATGCGTTGTGTTTGTACAGTTAGAGAGTGTCTGTGATTGTTAGATGTTGTATCAAAGATCAGAACATAGATATTTCGGATTGAGGAAAAAAGAATATTGTCGCGTATAGTGAATTTATTCTTGGGAGAGACGCATGAGGTGATAACGTGCATAATTGTGTGTATACCATAAATACTTAGAGTGAATTTCCAAGTAAGAGCTGATATACGAAGTATGGAAATGTGTATGCTATGCTCATTGAGTAGCGAGCCGATTACTAATCTCAGGAGATAGGTGTATTATACATTCATCCGTTATGGCGATATTGCGTCCTTCCTAAAATAGTTCTCTAATAGAAAGCGTCATATTCGGATAGTAAAGTTGCTCGGATGTATATAAATCCATTTTTGGTCTCCTACGGAGACTATTCGTATCATTTAGATCTATAGCCACCATTGTTTGTGATACAGTCTTTACGAGGTGATATTCGTAATCCAGATAGTTCCGGGCTTGTAAGTTATATGAGGGTATAGTTGACAATGACGGGTCGTCGATCGTCTGAGCTGAAATCAAGAGGACAAAGCATTCTCTGTGATACAGTGATTAAGTATTCACTTATAGTTATGTCCACGGTTGTCAATCCACATATAACAATAAACTGAACCAACGTAGTAACAAAAGATTTGTGCGTGTCAGATATTCTCAATGGGTTATGAAGACGGACGATAGTGAAGCGGTCTTTTCGCTTCTAATAAAGAGACCTTGAGCCAATATTTGCGTCATTGAGATTAACAGCAGAGTTATATAGATGGAGAGGATGAGAGCTGTGGCAGTGTAAAGGGTACTCACACAGAAAGCTAACTTGGTAGTATTGTCCTCGAAATGTATTGTACAGTTTATCTTTGAAGTGGTATGTATATTAAATACTATTAGACACATTAAGTCGATGGCACAAGTTAATAAATTACTAATTAGACACCTTATGTCACAAAACCAATTCAACAGAGTGTCCTTTGGAGCATTGTCAGTGCAATAAACTTGATGAAAGACATTATTCCATCGCTTACGAAAATAAAGATATAGAACAAAGATTAGCTCATGACACATGAAGTTTAAAACCAAACGGTGAGGATGAGTAGGAAATATCGAAGAGCATGTAGGATCTTTAAAAACTATTTTTTTCCTTCGAACCAGCGGAACTGATTCCCCTCCTCCCTGATATACATTTGTATAATTATTTAACGTGTAAATAAATATGTGACCTACATTAAGGAGTCCGCGAAGTATACTTATTAATGAAATTAGCTGATATACATGATTTTTTTTTATCTACAAGATATTACATGAGTTATTTACTAGACAATCTCAATATCAATTGAATATCTTTCGGGGTTAGACTGATCATAAATTTTACTCTTACGCGAATACAAACACCTATTAATCTAATATTAATATACTTACAGGTCATTTTTACCAGAAAATGTATGGACAACTCGCTGATCCATAATGCACTAGTTTAGAATAATGACTATACTACATAGTCTATAATCTTTTAGGTAATAAGACGTACTCCACATAATCATTTCAGAAGTTGTATCTACACTAATATCAGCGACAGTAGTGGATGTCATTTCTGGCATGTTTCTCTATCAATACAAAAATTTATTAAATATAAATATTTTTCAATAATCTTTTTAACTATATCAAATTAATTCATTCATCATCTATGTTCAATATTATAATCGTACTATTTAAAAGCACGTTCAAATTGTGAGAGTGATGTGAGATATATAATGAAATGAAAAAGCGGTATCAAAACTCTCTTGCACGATACGGAAGGTTCATTTAGTAGCTAATAGTGATAGACTCAATAGAGTGATTGTTCCATATATTTCATTGTTACTCTCCTAGAATATACTTAGTCAATGTGATTTTCATTTGCTCACTGTAGATCATACACGTCATCAAAATAGGAAAGAAGCTAATTATCGATATCATCATTAAAGGCGTCTGAAAACATATATTACTGAAATAGATATACTGTGTGGCGAGATACTTAATATACAGGTATCGTTACATAGCGAGATAAGTATGATATATTACTAGACATCATTACAAATCTGTAGATCATACAGAACAACAGTGAGTTCTACTTCAAATTTTGTACTAAACATTCCTTGAATAATTGCTATTACAAGCTTCTCCACTACTTCTAAGCTTTCCTACATTTAATATCGATATGCACTCCAAATGATAACTGCACTGGAAAATAATAATAATAATAAAAACTAATAATAATATAGCTATTAATTAGGTATTTATTTGTATATAATTTTGTTAATATATAACTTTTAATGTTTTATATAAATATTAATGTTAATATATATCTTTATATATAGTATATATATATATATTATTATATATGTATATATATTATGTATATATTATCTATATAGTATATACTGATATATTATACTTTTATTATATATATTAATATATATATATATATATATAATATAATTATTAATTATATATATATATATAAATATATAGATATATATATATATATATATATATATATATATGATAGACTATTACTATATTATATAGATATATATATATATATACTATGATATATATCATATATAATATTTATTTATATTATTATTATATTATTGTTCTTTATATATATTATATATATATATATCTTATTATATATATATATATATAGATATTATATATATATATATATATACTTATTATATATATATCATATATTATATATTTATATATATATAGTATATATCATTATAATAGTATAATAATATATATATATATATATTAATAATATATATACTACTATAATATATATAGTATTATATTATATATATGATAATATATATATATATAACTATATATATAATATATGATTATATACTATAATTTAACTTCATTTGAAATGTAACCACTTGCGAAAGTCGCAGCCCCCGAAAAACATCGGCATACGGCCTGATATAATATATATAATACTATATAGCATGGGCGTTAGCCAGGGGGGTGCAGGGGGGGGCACTTGCCCCCCTATCTTGGCGAACATAAAAATGAACGCTTATATGTTTGCGCAGAACGACAGTTTTTAAGGGTTTATAGTAGTAAAACTGAAAAAGATATATCAATCGAAAGATAATGAAAGAGTAATTACTGATTACAACGTATTATAACAATTTTTCTATAGTTTTAATGTTTTCGTTTTCACATTGCTTGAAGTAACTAGCTGTGTGCTTTTTTATACGCTAGCTTCTTCTGACAGTATCTCGCTAAACTCTCAGTATGTGATAGCTTTGGCGACGCAAAGCTAACTATAGTCTATATATTATATATTAATACTAAACTGATTCCGTGTCTCAGCTATATATATCATATATATATATAATATACTAAATAGTATATCTATATATATATCACTCAACCTTTGGCCCCCTAAATGAATCTGCTAGCCATATTATATATATATATAGTATATATATTGTTATATATTATTAATATATTATAATCTATTATATAGTCATTCTATATATAAATATATTATATATATAAGATACGTATATTAGTATATATTATATTAATATATATATAATATAGTATATTATATATATAGGAGAGAGAAGAGGCAGAGAGAGAGAGAGAAGAGAGAGAGAGAAGAGAGAGAGAGAGAGAGAAATATTGGGTTAGGTTTGATTAAGTTATGTTAGGTCACGTTAGGTCTAGATCTGATTGTATATCTATATAAATATTTCCCTAAATGTTGTCGGTATTTTTCCTAGACCTAAAATTTACACACTTGGTGAGAAAGATTATATAAATATACATTTATTGCTGGATTTTTTTTTTTTTTGTTTTTTTTTTTTTTTTTTTAATTTTAAAATAAAAAATTAAAAAAAAAAATTTTCATTTAAATTTAGTTTTTAACACTGAGATGATATTCTCTTCCATTCGAAAACGTCATGCTCAAATAAGTTCGTCTTTGCTGTGAAACTTAATTTATATATTTATCACAATAATGTATATTATTATATAGTATTATAGTTATTATATATATATATTATATATTATCTGTAATATATAATATATAAAGATATATATATATATATTATATATAGTATTATGATATATACTATATATATATTAAAGTGTATGTGACATCCGCTCCGCATCCGCTATCGAATCGCAATTAAAATTGACATTCCGCATCCGCATCAGCACCAAAATCGTCTGGAAACATCCGCATCGCATTCCTACCTTCAAACGACATCACGCATCAAGCACCGCCATCCACATCCGCACTTTTGTCATGAGGATGCGCATGTATATATAAAAACTTTATATATATTATTATATATATATATATATATATATAATATATATATATATATTATCTGTATATATACTATAGTAGTTATATAATATATATATATATATAGTATATACTATAATATATATATAAGTATATATAATATATATATATATATATATATATATATATATATATATATATACTATATATATAATACTATATATAGTATATATATGATATATATATTATATGTTTCTTGCAGTTTCCATATACTTCAATAAAATAGTTTTTTGTTGTTTTTTTTTTCATTTATTTGTTGAAAATATTTTTTTGTAATGAACAAGCTGATTTTGTTTCTTAAAATTATAAAGATACATAAATCTTAAAAAACCTACACCTCAAAATTTTTATCAAGCTAAGACAATCTTCAAAAACCTACACCTCAAAATTTTTTGCGCGCTAAGAGAATCTTTAAAAACCTACACCTCAAAATTTTATCACCCTAAGACAATCTATGATTCAAAGTTAAGACTTAAGACTAGTCTTGTATAGGAAGAGATGAGTGGCAAGGTGGATGGGGGGATGCAATGCGAGGTTGAGTCTCGTGCCCGCATCTGGAACACTTTCAACTTCATTGAAAGGCCCCAAAACTCGCTATATATATATATATATAACTATATTATCTATATATATATATATATATATATATATATAGTATATATATATATATTATATATTATATATATATATATAGTAGTATTATTATTTGGTGTAACATCCGCAATCGCATCCGCATCCTGGGATGTAAAAAAATCTCAAATTTTTATCCACGATGTAGAAAGGTCTCACATGGGGAAAGCCGATACTAATAGACTTTAGATTTTACTCAACTAATATATATATATATATTATATATATTATTTATATTGATATATTACTATATAGTATATTATTATATATATATATATATATGGAGGGTATAATTACTTAGTATGATATATAATATATATTATATATATTATTATATATATATTGATAGTAGTTATATAGTATATAGTATATGATTATTATGTATATAATAGTATATATATTAATATATATATATAATATAGTAGATATATATTTATATATATATATTAATATATCTATATAGTATATAATTGTGTGTGTTGTGTGTGTGTGTGTGTGCGTGTGTGTGTGTGTGTGGTGTGTGTTGTGTGTGTGTGTGTGTGTGTGTGTGTGTGTGTGTGTGTGTATATATATATGTGTGTGTGTGTGGTTTGTGATAAATAGATTTAGAGACCTAAGGGAACAGGCATGCTTACATTAACATCATAGTTCATGTCCATTAATTATTGCTTGAGCGACTCTAACGAATAAAATATTTCTCACGTTCTTGTAACGTTATTTCCTTCAAGACTTCTTTACTTTCCATTGAATTCTCTTAATTACATGCCTGTTGCTACATAATTTCAAGAAAATCGTCACTACTTATTAATGTGGGATGTCGACAAGTTAAAAGTGCTGCTATAGTTTCAGCTGGCTGCTATTTTTCACAGAAATAATGTCTAATGAATGATAGTAAAGAGTTTAAATTGTAGAGATTATAAAAACCTTAATGCAGTTGGCTTTTCTGCGAATGTTTAGTGGAAAGATTGGTTGGTCGGTTTCTGATTTCATAACATGGAAAGAGGTGGTTGAAAATTACGTGAATACAAGAACTAAATCAATGTTTTTTTTTTAATGTATTTTTTTTTTCAATTAAATGGAAATAAAACTTACCAGCCATCATGCCAGGTGGCATTCCAGGTCCCTGGGGCCCCATCATTGGTGGTCCACCCATCATTGGTGCTCTGGCACCCATTGGAGGCATTCCCATGTTACCTGGCATATTAGCTCCCATTCCAGGAGGCCCCATTGTACCTATAGGTGGGCCGGGTCTTGGAGGACCTTGAGGAGGCATTCCCTGAGGTCCCATGGGTGGTGCAGGTAAACCTACATTAATGTAAAAATAAAGAAGATAATAATTAATAATGTTAATAAAAAATAAAATAAATAATAAAATTAAAAATAATAATAATAATAATAATAATAATAATAATAATAATAATAATAATAATAATAATAATAATAATAATAATAATAATAATAATAATGGCACTAATTCAAAATGTAAGATATTAAACAAACCTGGAGGTGGAATTGCTACTCCCTTGTTAGGTATCTTGCCAGCTTTAAATGCAGCAGCTAGAAAAGAAATAAAAAAAATATATATTAATTTCATTAAGAAAATTAAAATATTAATCCCTTTTTAATCAAAACTGAAACAAATTGGAAAATAGTCTTTTTTTCTGTGTCGAATTCGAACTTCCCTATCTATATATCAAATAAAAAGGTAATAACTTTAACTAACAAAATAAAAGCCCTCTTTGAAATAAGTTATTGCTCATAGTTAGATAATATTGAAATTTGTGAAATTGAAACAGTCATTAACAGAAACTTGGAGTTTAATTTTCCAAGTCAAATTATAATTAAACATTGTACACTAATGTAAATGCTGGAAACTAAAGGTCACAGACATAAATATTATTAAAAAATCCCATTTCGTTTCCCAGAAATGATGAATTTAACATGTCTTTGATAATTAAATATTAAATTTTCAATTAGATCTTTCTGATATAAAAAGAGTAAAATCTTTTACGGCGATATTATAGATATGCTGCATAGTAACGGGCATTTAGTCAAACCTCTCAAACAAAATGAGAAACATTTTTCAAATGGTACTTTTTTAAAAAGACTTCCAACGCTTGCATTTATCTATTTACGACTATATTCTATCTACATAAAATTAGAGACTCATTCCAAAATTATAATTCCTGTCTAATTCTTCAAAAAACTAGAGAGACATGAATAAAGATAAACTTACTTGTAGCATCTATCAATGACTGGGCTTGTTCTTCCATCCATTTTTGATAATATATTTTTACATTTTCTTTATGTTTTCGACCTTGGCAATGTGTTTTCCTTACAGATGGCTACACATGAAAAGAAATTATGAGAAATGTAACATAAAAGTTTTAAAGCAATAAACATTCTGGTATGAAAATCATCGAAACTTCAATTAGTAATAGTACTACCAAAGCATTTACTTTGCCACAATGTCATATGGCAAATATTAATGATTATATTTATATGGTTTCAAAAATGTAAGAAGTTAGCTTTGAAGTTGATGTAAAACCTAGAGATATGGTTTCACGAAAATGTAAGAAGTTGTGTAAAGGGACAACAGTGAAAATGGATGTCTTGTAGTAAAAATTTGTATTCGCACATTATAGAAATATAAACAACTTTTAAGTTTAAAACAGGCTTAAAAGAAAGTATTAAATTCTCAAGGAATTAAACAAACTTAGCTACTTAATCAAAAATACTTACAGAATCATGAGTAAGGTATGTATCACAATAATCACAATAGTACCTGAAAAATAAAAACAAAATATAATTCAAATTATATAATAATCATAATACAACATACATATTTGCCTTTAACTGGTAACAATTTCAAATCATGTTTTCCAGCATACTTTAATAACTCATGTTCATTCTCATATCATAAATACATATCATGTTCCCACATGATAAGCTTCAATTATACTGTACTTATTAAATAGTAGTGTGAGGGCCTACTTTTTTAAAATCAGGAGTATGCAAATACTGGCCACAATGAAGTCATTGCATGATGGAAACCAACTTCAGTTTACTTTGGTACCATATAATCTAGTGGAGGAAAAAACAAATATATAGCTTCTCTTTTCATGCAAAGATAAAAATATTTAGTCTTTCCTTTTTCTAGCTTATGAAATAAAAATATTTTCATTTACAAGGTTTTTAAAGTTTTTACTTTACTTACTTTACCTATGCAATAGTGATATTTACGAATAATTCTTTTTAAATGTAAACTATCAAAATCCAAAAATTTGACTAACTACCTTTTCTTAATTTTTTTTATTTTATTTTATTTTTTTCCTATACAAATGATAGGTACTATAATAAATTAACAATCCAAGTTAATTGAAAGATAAAATCTTAACTCTAGTTTATAATGGAGAGAAATAATTTAGGAAGAAAATAAAACTTTTCAGGCTCAGAAGAGCGTTTTGAACAGTGTATTTAAAACAATGGGACTATTTTGGGAGTACTATTTTTGTTATTTTATGGATTAATACTTATTTGGTATTTAGGTGACCAGATAATAGTCAAATCAAAAGTAAAATTAAATCAAAATTAAACACTAAATTGAATATCAATGTGGTAACTTAAAAGAGAAGTATAAAGCAAGCATATTCTATTTATAAATTAAAATTAATAGATTTTAAAGATATATATATATATATATATATATATATATATATATATATATATATATATATATATATATATATATATATATATTATATATATATATATATATATATATATAATATATATATATTATAATATTATATATATATATTATATATATATAAGTTATATTAATATATATAAAAATATATATATATACCTATACTTCTGCCCCTGCCACCTTAATTGGAGGGCCACACTGCTTTCAGGAAGCCGGCCGCCGCACCGGGCGGTTCCACAGGTCGAGGAATAGAGGATATAGAAAAGACGGCACGGGGCGTCGAGAGCTGGGCATCTCAGAAGGAGGTGCTCTATTGTATCTTGGAGAATTGTAGCATCTGGTGCAGTGGGGGAGGTGACGTTGTCTAGTTTAAATCTATGTTTAATTGCATGCAGTCTCGGGTGGTAAGCCCGATTCTGCACGGCGAGGGTCCATTTGCCTCGTTCTGGACAGCGTTTTTCTTCTATCGGGGAAGAGTTTTGGGAGGGGGTATTTAATAAGTGTTGTTTTGGGCGATTTTGAAGGTAGTGTTTGTTAGGTGGTATGGATATGTGAAGTCCATGGCCTAATGGGAGGGGCGGGGGAATTATATTATAAATGTTGTAATAGATTGTGCTGGTGAAGAAAGTGTGTCATGGTAGAGGGTGATCGAGGGGGATTGGGAGAGATTACACGACAAGGAAGGGCTCAAATGGAGTGTGCCACTTACAAGCTCCTTCAAATTATTTGAATTATTCGGATCAACGCCATTCACTTTCAAGATTTATC
>JABUQX010119775.1:12500-15000 GCA_015478945.1 Trachelipus rathkii | reverse complement strand
TTTCTCATAAGGTGTCCAAATAGTCTACACATTAACTTGTAATGATCTAATGATCGACAGCCATCTTTTGACAAATATAAGCTTAATTTTAATTAATTTTGAGTTTTAATATATATATATATATATATATATATATTTATATAAAATATATATAATAGATATATATTATATAATATATATATATACTATATATAATATATATATATAATATATATATTATATATATATATATATATATATATAATATAATATATATATATATGATGGCAAAGTCCAATCCATACAGCCCACCACAGGTGTTAGGTTAAGTTTTATTAAGCTCGTTAGAGAAACTCTAAATAACTACAAAACTAATGTTAGTCAATTGTCGGCCACATTTTGCTTATACAAAAAAAATTTGCGTGTCCAAATCATCGAGACAAAAAAAAATTTCATATGGTATCCAAATCATTGACACATTCAAAATGGAGAGGAAAAGGGTTGACACTTTTTTAAAAAAAATTTTCAAATGGTTGACAAATTCAAACTGATAAGGAAAATGGTCAACAGACTTTTTGTAAATATGTTGACCATTTTACCTGTCGATGATTTGGGAGAAGCTTCATATACGGTATCACATAATACAAAATGCTGTACTGGCAATTAATTAGATAAAAATAGAATATACTAAATCAAACCAAACATCTGTGAGTAAATCATGTTAAAACCTGACAAAAATTTGTGAGGAAGTTACTATAATTTTCCCCTATATGTTTATAGATTATATATTCTATAATACAATAAATAGAACAGTACAATTAATAAATACTCACTTAGGCATCTTGTTAAATATCTGGCTAAAATTTTAAAGTATTTTATATTTTTTTTTCCTGAAATCTTTTTTTATTTTTCTTCCTGAAATAAATAAAATAACTAAGAAGTAGATATATATATATATATAATATTAGTGATGGGACAATATATAATTTTATATATATAATATATATATATATAATATATAATATATATATACATATATATATATTATATATATATATATATATATATATAATATATATATATATATATATACAGGGTTCACACTAAAATTTTTTATTTGAATTCCCCTGACTCTCTCTGACTTGCCCTGTCCAAATCTGCAATTTTCCCTGACCAGCGTGTTCGTTATTTTTGGTGTATAAAATATCTAATAATATTGTTGCAGCCTATTTACTCAGTTTCATACATTAAATTATTGAAAACTTACTTTATGAAAATTGTTCATCATCATGGATGAAGTTTAAAAAAATATTGTTTTTTTTTATAATAAGCCTTATACGCTGATTATTGCCGTCCAAAGCACTCCTTTTTTTTATTTTTTCAAAAGAAAACAGTTTTATTTATTACAAAAAGAAAATAAATTAAAGCTGTACATTAATAGCCTAGGTGAATAGCGTCCACTATAATCACAAAAGTTCTAAATGGGGAGATTTATATTAACTTTTTCTTCTCAAGCATTTGAATTTTTGATTTTATAGCGGCTTCTTCTGTTAAAGCTTTCAGTTTTAACATCTTTCTCTGCTTTTCAAGTTTATTGATCTGCATGGATAATTATCTTTTTTCAACCTTTTTATTCTCTTCTTCTTTTTGGTTCTGTTTTGACTATTTGAGATGTTCTTCATATCTCCTATGGGCAGCTCTTACATTTGTCAACATTTTTTGAGTGATAGGAACTTTATGAATACTTTCATGAGATCTTATAGAATTGTGCACTGTTCTTTGAGAGAAATCAGACTATGGTCTTTCAGATTCTCCACTAAAATTGCTTAATTTATAGAAAAACCCTCCTTCCACTGTCGCAATTTCCATGGGGAAATATCAGTCCTAATTTAATAATTTGCCACAAATCCCCGCCTAACATTGATTCTCAGGTGCTATATAGAAGAAAAAAAAACTCATTTTAAATACTGCAAGTCCAACTCCAACCCATCCAAAAAATAGTTTGAATTAATTCGAGAATAACATAAGGTTCATTGTAAAGTAAAGTATAGTACTTTTTGTTTTTGCGTAACAGAATCTGTGATTCGGTTATTGGTGTACAATGCCTCTAGCAATAAATCAAATCTTTTGTTCCCTTGTTCTGGCTTGATGAAAAAACTATACTAGGAATCCAATGATTTGAGAGCCATTGGACAGCTTGACTTCAGGAATTATTCTTTTCTAATATTTTTCGTACATTTTGCATTTGCCACAGTCTTGCATTCAGTTGTCATGTAAAATCTAATGCAAAAAAACGTAGTTGTTGGTTTGTAGCAGGCATTTACTGGACTTAAGAAAATCTTCCCATAATAGTTAAGTATGAGACATTTGTAAATCGGGAGTGAACCAGAAATGCAACCAAGCGTTCAGTTTGACGTCCAACCACTGATCGTTAAAGTTAAGTTTTTTGTTGCTTGAAGCTTTTATAAAAAAAAATAATAAATCCTTCAACTGCACAAAAAAATCAAAAATCCCTTCGTCA
>JABUQX010119775.1:0-10000 GCA_015478945.1 Trachelipus rathkii | reverse complement strand
AGAAATATAGAGATAGTAAGAAGCCACATGGGCCTATCGAGACTGTCCCAGTCAACCCACTAACCAAACATGATCATGCAAATCCACAAAGCACCCTAGGGCTTGCCAAATTGCTGTAACCAAAAATCTGACAATTTGGCTTAGTCAAAAAAAATGATATATGATACCCACACCATCCACATACCTTAATAACTAAGCTATGGTCACACATGCAGTCTACATCTTACTACAGTAACTAAGAACAAGCCACATAATATCTTTAAACTGGCAAGGTAAATTTTTGTTTAACAGTACATAGTGGTTAAATCACTGGGCCTAACTTGGCCCAATTCACCCCCCCCCCCATAAAAATTGATGATGGAGTGAATTGGGCCACAATTGTTATTTTTATTTTATTATTATTGACATTATTATTATGTATAGCTAATTTTAATATAATAAACAATTACTTATATTAAGTAAAAATTAAAATAAAAAATTAAATTTAAATATGAATTCCAAAAAGTGTCACAATTCATCCCACGAATGGGGTGAATTAGGCCACCACATTTTTATTCTTATTTTATGTATCATTATTGACATTTTTATTACTTATTACTAATTTTAATATAATAAACAATTATATACTATATTAAGTAAAAATTAAAATATAAAATTAAATTTATACATAAAAGAGGAATTCAAAAAGATGGCCCAATTCACCCCTTCAAGGTAAGTCTAAATGAACTTTATTTTGTAGGGAATTGAGGGGTTTTTGATAATATTAGGGCATTGGTTTATTGTTGATTAACTATGTAATTATCTGAGTAATTATTCTTTTTGTTTTTCCTTACATATAAATATTAGGTTCAAAGTTATTGCCCTGCCAAAGAGAGTTTAAAAGTTAAGGGGGAAGACAGGGCAGCAGTCGCTTGTGAAGTGGTAACAAGGAGCCATTTCTATAAGTAAGGTATTAGGGGTTTGCCTACATTTACAGGGGATAAGTTAGGATTGTATGAGTAATGAGTGTTTGTCTTTTTAAAGGTGGCAGCGATTTCAGGACTGTTCTTGTTTAAACATCATAGTCTTCCAACGGAGTGAGCATGAAGAGCTCTTGTTTCGGTAATATCCCGACAGCGAGTCCTTTCGCTTATATATCTACCGGGGTAAGCGACATTCCAGGGAGGATCGGAGGAGCCTTATAGAGGGAGTTCACGATTTCAGTGTGAGTACTCCTATAATCTTTCCTTATTCTTTTTTGTCTTTTGCGGGGTTATCATTTATTTTATTGATTATTCATTATTTTGGAAAAATCAGGCTGTTCAAACTAAAGTGTCATTTGTCTGAGATCTAGTAAATGAAAGAAAAGAAAGAGTTTATTATTCACCTTACATAGCTTTAGTTTCGAAGTGGGTTATTTAATAAGGGGTTTCCAGGGGTTTGAAAAGGACATCTCATTTAGCGACTGTATTGTGGTGGTCAAGGCCATCCCGGCGCCCACCGCGTGGGAGCCATTAACAAGGGTTGCCCTTGCCAGGGAGACAGGCACGGCCGGCCGATTGCTTTCACTGAGTCAGTGACCTCGGTCCGAGCATTAAATCTGCTGGGTCATCCCCGAGAGGTTGCCCTTGCCCAGGTAAAAGGACGCGTTGTGGAGAGTCGAGTCATTGACGGGACCCCGCTGGGTTCATCGGAGCAAGGAAAAATCCATTTTGTGAACGCTTCACTCCTGTAAGGGAACATTCAGGAAGTGAGGGGAGGTCGTGAACGGTACAAAATTTCCACAACTGCTTCGTGGAGTTGTGCAGGAGGAAAAATCCACCAAACTGCTCACTCCCACAAGGAGGGCATAGTCGGGAGAACGGGAAACAGGGTTTTCTTGCCAAGGGTTTGGTGCTTAGAAAGGAACATAGTCACTTGGGCCCAACGAGCAAAGTTCCTGATACTATATCAGATCGAACCCAGGTGATAGCTGCACCGGGTGGCGAGAGTACCACATTGGCGCTTCACCAACCAACAAACGGGAGGCCTAGAAACCCTCCACCTCGTCATCCGCGGTAGTTGAGAGGTTGGCTGTGTCGGATTCGCCACAATTAAACTTTAATAAAACTATAATTACATTATTATTTATTTGTGTGCTTATGACCTACTATAGGGCCTTGATTTTTAGAAAACAAAAAATTCCAAAAAGTGTATTATGGAAAAGTGGGGAGACAAAGTTATACTGTACCTAAAGTGGTCCACGTCACCCCTCCCAACGCTATATATAGGGTAATTATGTAGCTAATGTGACAAACTATTACGATAACTATTGTTATTAAAAATATCTTTAAAAAGTGAATTAAAAAAATTATTTACTGTTGAAATGTTTTATCGGATTCGATTTTTAATTTTCTTCTATACTGAAAACAAAGGATGACGATAAAGACGAAACTGTCGAAATATGTCTCAACTTATAGATAAATTGATTTTTTTATTTATCGATGTTATAAAAAATATATAGCTATACAAATGACTTTCAAAATTGTCACAGTTCAATACACTCTCAATGTGCTGACAACACTGCAATCTTAATAACCTGTAATATAAACACACTTAACAAGAAAGTAAATAATGAATTAAAAAACATTATAATATGGGTAGGGGCAAACAGACTCTCCCTAAATCTACAAAAAACAAATTACCTAGTAATAACAAATCAAAAGAACCCTGTTCAACTTAATATAAGAGCGAAAGATATAATTATAAATCGGCTATCATCTGCCAAGTTATTAGGTGTTATCCTTGATGACAAGCTTTCTTTCAAAGAACACATAGCTACAGTAAATAGTCTCATTAGCAAACTATCTTTTGCTAACTATGCATTCCTTAAGATAAGGAATTTTGTCCAAAATATATTTTAAAAAACCATTACTATGGTCTTGTTTATCCTCACCTACTCTACTGTCTTTCAGTATGGGGTTGTGCAAGTGAATACCTGCTACAACCTCTAATCATTATGCAAAAAAATAATTTGTGTAATATCAGGGCCCTGAAACTACCATGAACACACAACCTCACTATTCAAAAATTTGCCTATGTTAAAACTTAATGATATTTACACCCTTACAGTAAATAGTCACATATTTAAATTCACAAACGGAGCTGCAAATGATCTTTTTACAAACAATGGTACAGAACCAAGCTTTGAGAACAAACAATCTCCATAGCACAAATTCCCTTACCTTAGACAAAGCGAAATTCACCCTAACTAAATCTCGGAGGGCCATCTCATATAAAGGCATAGATTTGTGGAATTAACTCCTCAAAAATGTTCAGGAGTCATTCACCATTGGGTCGTTTCGTAGCAATATCAGAAGCTTTTTATTATCTAAATACTAATGAGGGCATTCCTACCCTCGTTAAATACTATTCTGTATTCGCTTTTCAGGCCAGCTGGAATGCTTATGTTCCAGCATCGCTTAGTGATGTTGCTTGTAAATATTAATGTATGATAAGCTTGAAACATATTTCAATAGTTATCTTCCTCCCAATATAAATGAACAAAGATAAAGAAGCGTAATTTTTTTACAACGCCGACGGTGGGGGGTATATATACATAGGGAGTATGTGAAAAAAACGTTTTTTTTTATTTGTTTTTTTTTTTTATAACAAAATGTTTTTTTTGTTTTTTATTAAAATTACCTCTTTTTATGTATATTAAAAGATGTTTTAAATTATACAGCAGTACCAATACCCCTTCTAGGCCTTAAATATTGACTATTAATACAGATTTTATATATATATATATATATATATACCGGGTATATATATATATATATAATATATATATATATATATATATATAATATATATATATATATATATATAATATATATATATATATATATAATATATATATATATATATATATACCGATAAAACGGGGCAATTCGGTCCGATGTGGGCAATTCGTTCCAGGTGGCTTAAAATAGCCGTACACGAGTTAAAATATATCTTTAAAGATGTAAAATAATGTGGTTTTATGTCTTAGGCATTAATTTTTTATGAAACCTTTAATTTAAGTCCATTATTTTGTTTGATTTCGTCTATTGCGGAGCACTATGCAATCGGGTATAGTTAACGTTCTTTTAAGAACCATACAGGTCAAAAAAAAATTGTACTACATTATTGGTACCAAGATATAGTACTTAAAAACATTCCATACCTTCTCTCTCTCTCTCTCTCTCTTTCGTCTTCCAACTTAGCTGAGATAAATATGTTTTACTTATAAAAATTGTAACATGGGCAATTCGGTCCAGGTTTTAAAAATTTTTGCGTGGGGCAATTCGGTCCATATTGAAATCTCATTTAAATTAAATTTTTTAATACTCCTTTTCTCAAAAAGGAGTCCGAAAATATAATGTTTTAAAATTAATTTTTTACCACTTTTACAGCAAGATTAGGTATGTAAAGTTTTTCAACATAGCCTAATTAACTTGTTACAATTTTTTTTCAGCAATGATGGTTCACACTTACGCAAAAGTAACAAGGCAGGGATACAAAGGGATACTCTGATGATGATGTTGCCAGACCCTTAAGCAGTTTTCGTTCTTGCATTGGTTCTTACGAAACGTAATATGCCTAAAACGCTCGAGTTTGCATTCGTTTTTGTCAAACAGCGTTTGCGTTCGTTTTTGTCAAACAGCGCAAAATCGTAAAAGAAACGCTCACCAAACGTAAAGAATTTCCTTAATTCTGTGTAATATAAAATAAAAAAGAATTGCAACCTTACAGAATTTTTTACATTACAGTTCGTTTTTGTCAAACAGCGCAAAATCTTTAAAAAAAAAAAACGCTCACCAAATGTAAAGCAAATTAACTTAATTCTATTGTAATTAAAATACAAAAAAATAAGAAATTCCTTACGTTTGCGTGAGCATCTTTTTTTACGATTTTGCGTTTGACAAAAACGAACGCAAACTCGAACATTTTATTTGTTTTCAAACCCAATTTCTTAAAATAATATTGTAATACCATTATGTTTAAAAAGAGACCTAAAACGCTTGAGCTTGCGTTCATTTTTGTCAAACAGCGTTTGCATTCATTTTTGTCAAACATCGCAAAATCGTAAAAAAACGCTCACCAAACGTAAAGAATTTCCTTAATTCTGTATAATACAGAATAAAAAAAGAATAGCAACCTTACAGAATTAAGGAAATTCCTTACGTTAGGCGAGCCTTTTTTTTAAGATTTTGCAGTTTGACAAAAACGAACGCAAACTCGAACATTTTATTACGTTTTCAAACCCAATTTCTTAAAATAATATTGTAATACCATTATGTTTAAAAATGAAAACTGACATCATAATTTATTAAATAAAACACTTTAATTGAGGATTCTTAGGGATGTGAAAATTGAAGTGGACCGAATTGCCCCGCCCCCCAAAATCGTGGGGCAATTCGGTCCACGTTACTTATCGGCTTCTAACATTAATCCTATATTATATATACAAATACAATTATACTAATTTTACTCCTAAAGGATAACATTAACATATAAAAAAAAAAATTTTCCATAAACCTTAGCATTTTGAGTACCCCTGATTTTGGACTGAATTGCCCCATCTATACGGTATATATTATATATATATATTTATACTATATATATATATATATATATATTATATATATATATATATATATATATATATATATATATATATATATATATATATATATATATATATATATATATATATATATATATATGATATATTATCTATATATATATAATATATATAAAAATTATATATATATATATATTATATATATATATAAATTATATATATATATATATTATATATATATAGTATATATAATATATATATATATAATATATATGGTCTATATATATGATCAAAAAAAGGATGGTATAACAGGTGGTTTTGGGGTGTCAGGAGAAAATGAGAATGGTAGGAAGGTGATTGATTTGTGAGGGGAGAGGTATGTGTGTAAGTAATACTTTCTTTAAACACAAGAGTATTCATAAGTATACTAGAGTTGGTGTAGGTAGAGTATGTATCGAAGTGAAAATTATGAATTGATTTGTGTTGGTGAAGAAGGGAGATGTTGAAGTATGTGTTGATGTTAAATTCAGTGAGGGGTCTAGGAATGGGATTATCGGTTCATTATGTTGTTCTATGTTAAAATTAAGTTAGTGGGGACTTGGATGGGGAGGAAGGTGATACACGAAAGGAAGTAGGTAAAATAAGAGTGAGAAGTTTAGTGAGCAAGGTAATAAAGGATAAGTATGTAAAAACGCTCGCAAGTAAATCAGTTGGAATGTGAACAAGTTGAAAACTAAAATAGAATCTGGAATTCAAATGAAGGAAGCAATTTGTTAGCAGTGCAAAGAAGTATGTGGGTGTGCTAAGTAGGAAGTAAAGGAATGCTACACAGTGAGTTGTGGATGAAGAGGGTGATGCAGCGGTTAAAAGTAAAAAAAGAGCGTGGTTGAATTGTACTAAAAGCAATGATGAAGTTTCAAAAGAAAGGTGCTTGGAAATATTTAAGGAGGAAAAAAGGAATGCTAAAAAAGATGCATACCTAAGAGAAAAGAAGAGGTAAATGAACAGTTTGGAAGGAGGATGATGGGGACTTACAAGGGAATAGAAGCTCTTCTGGAAGGAAGCGCAGAAGGTTAAGAATGAGAATAAGGGGAACCTACTCAGAATAATGAATAGGGATGGTGTTTTTGTAAATGATGAAATGGATATGTGAGTGGAGAGTGGAAAGAACACTTTGAAAATCTGAATAATATTGGCAGTAATGAAGAGATGATAATGAATGTGTGTGGGTTTTGATGGTGCAAGAAGGAATAGGATTTTGGGGATGAGTTAATTAGCAAAGAGGAGGGCAAATGGGTAGGGTCAGAGTGAGAAATGTGAGAATGGTAATCTGAGGTATTACTGGTGAAATGATACAATAACGGAGGCGAGATGGTGATTGATTGGTTTTGAAGTTGGGTAATAAAGCGTTTATGGAGGGTATAGTTTTCGAGGGATTGGAGGAGAGCAGTAATAGTACCCCTTATATAAAGGGTAAGGGAGATAAAGGGAACTGTAGAAAATTATAGGGTATTTAGTTTATTGAGTGTTGTAGCGAAGATATATGCTGGTGTTTGGTCGAAAGAGTGCGCCGAGTGATTTGAAGGACTGATTGGTGAAGAACAGGTTTTGCGTTTAGGAGTAGTAGAGGTATGTGGATCAAATCTTTACATTGAAGCAAATGATAGAGAAAATGAGGGAGAGGAAGAATAAATTGTAGTTTTAGGTTTTATGGATTTGCAACAGGGGTTATGATAGGGTTAATAGGGAAGGTCTATGGCAGTGTTAGTGATATATGTTGCTGATAGGCTTCTGAATGGAAACAAAAGTATGTAATGTCAATAGTGAGGCGTGTGTTAAGAATAAATGTGTCATCGGTGATGGTTTTAGTATTTAATAGCGGGAGTGAGGCAGGGTTGTGTTGTCTCCTTGGTTATTCAATTTGTATATGGATGGCGGGGTTTGAAAGAATTGAGGTTGGGTATTGACAGGATAATGGTGTTAGAATGAGGAGATGCAGCTGGAGGGTGCCCTACCTATTATTATGCGGATGATTTTGGTTTTGTTGTGGCGAAGTGTCTGAAGAGTTTGAGGAGATTGTAGAGGAGATTGCAGGGTGTGTGTAAAGGAGGGTCTTGAAAGTTAAACGTAGATAAGAGTAAGGTTATGCGTTGTGAGTGAGGACAGTCCTCAGTGTTTAGTTATGTTAGATGGGCAGCATGGGAAAACAGTGTCTGAGTTGAAATATTTAGGGTATATGTTGGATGAGAAAGGGAACGGATGATCAGAGTTTAGTAGGAAAGTTATGTGAATGGCAGGAGGTGGGCGGTTGCAATTAAAATCGTTTGGTGAATGAAGGGACTAAGCTTAGTGCGCTAGGGTCTTACATGAAGTATGTTGTTACCTGTGTTATTGTATTAGTAGTGAGCCTATGGTCTGGGATAAGAAGTATAGATCTAGGTCAATGTGTTCAGAATGGACAATCTTAGGGGCATTCTAGGAGGCTGTGAAGAAGAATTGATAAAATGAGGGAATGAACATTATAGAGAGTTGTGTGGTGTGAAGAATGAGGTAAACGAGAGAATAAATGAAAGATGTATGAGATGGTTTGGTTCATGTGGAAGGATGAGTGATAGTGGTTTTTTAAGGGGATGTATAAGTGGCGAAGTGTGTTTGAAAACCGAACCGGCTGGGAGATAGAAGAAAAAGTGGATTGATTCAGTAAACGAATGTCTGAAGGACAGGAAATGTGCAGTTGGCAAGAGGCAGAGAATAAAAGAGGCATAATAGAGAGAATGGCCGGGGTTTTGTGAGGCGGGTAGTTGGGTTGTGGTCCACCTGGTGTCCAAGGGATGAACCCTTACACTGCGATTTACCATAGTCAGTGAGGGTCCGTCGCAGTCCGTGAAGCATATAGGTGGATTTCTGACTGCCGACGAGGTCCTTACTAATTAATGAGTACAGGAGGGGGGGTTTAAAAGGGCTGGGCTTTCTTTTCTGACTTTTGTTCATATTCTTCTACTGCTTTTCATTTCTGATGCTTGTTACGCAACTTACCACCAGTCTTGGGGAGCCATCTAGGCCAAAGGAATAATATATATATATATATATATATATATATTATATATAATATATATATATATTATTATATATATATATATATATATATATATTATATATATAATATATATATAATATATATATATATATATATCATATATATATATAATAATAATTAATTAATAATTAAATCTAGATCATGTGAAATGTAATAATTTTATGCCCCTAGAGCACTAATAAAAACTTTATTAAGTACTAAAATCTACTTTATATATTGTATTACCTCTTTAACATATTGTATTTACTGTATTTAATGCTAAATACCCTTGAAAAGACTTTATATATTTTGTGAAAAAGGAATTTTAAAAAAAAAACCTAAAAATTAAATAAAAAATTTATCCTTTTTTTTTTTTAAAAAACGTCTTTTTTTTAAAAAAAAACGAACACGTTTTTTTTTTTGAATCCCAACCCTATATATACATAAAATAAAGTTAAATCACTAAAAAATATCAAAGAATTTTTCGGGATACCATTTTTGTAAATTAAAAATTCCTTTAGTCTAACTATCAATTGGTTTACTTTCTCATATATATATATATATATATATATATAATTTATTATTATATATTATATATTATAGATATATATATATAATATATATATATATATATGTATTATAAATATATATATTATTATCGGAGATATATATATATTATATATATATACCGTAAAACGGGGTAAAATGGTAAGGCCGGGGGAAAATGATAAATGCCCAAAAAAAATATAAAATTTTAATTTTATGGTACTTAGTCATAATTATTATAACTTGTGTAAAGCTATATCTGTTAAGAATACTTAAAACTACATTTTTAGTTAATTAAGATAATAATATAAGATATCTAAATATGTTTAATATTTTTTTGTTTCAGAGTATAAATTTTTCAGTAAAAATTTGATGTCCAAACTAAGAATTGTACATTCACAGCTATATTAGTTACAGGCTCCAAATCAACAAGGCTTTTTTAAAATTTATCAAGTTAAGCACTGATGATGTTAAAATTAACAAAATATGGCTAGTGTAAGAAAAATATGTCTAAAACTAAACCGGGGTAAAATGATAAGCTATTCGGGGGAAAATGATAAATGCCCCAAAAAAATTTAAAT
This sequence comes from Trachelipus rathkii, assembly GCA_015478945.1. Taxonomy (NCBI): domain Eukaryota; kingdom Metazoa; phylum Arthropoda; class Malacostraca; order Isopoda; family Trachelipodidae; genus Trachelipus; species Trachelipus rathkii. Next base: position 210 of record JABUQX010119775.1, on the reverse strand, counting down.
TTCAAAATTTATTCTGCAAGGTTATAATTATTATACATTTTTTAAAGCTGTATCTGTAGACTATGCTTTAATATACCTTTTTAGTTAATTAAGATAATAATATAAGATTTCTAAATATTTTTAATTTTTTTTTTTCGGAGTATAAATTTTTTCATGGAATTTTGCTCTACAAACTAAAATTTCTACATTCAAATTTTTATTCAGATAATT
>JABUQX010119774.1:0-5000 GCA_015478945.1 Trachelipus rathkii | reverse complement strand
TCTATGTATGACTCTATGGGAACTGTATGGTCGCGGGACAATCCACTGATGGAATTTATATTAATTTCTGATGAAGGGAGTAATTTAAAGTCCTTTAAGGTATACGAAAATATTTCTGTACTAATTAAGCTCACTCCAGCCCCGCTATCCACCATGCATCCATACGATCCTGAACTATGCGAACTGAAGGAAACAGGAATTATTAAAGGGTCATTTGTGGACGGTGTAAGATTTACATGTATGTTACGAACTTTATTTACTAATTTTACTGAAGGTTCCTTCAACAAGGGAGAGTCAATGGGTTTAGGAATGGATAATGAAGGTTTTTCTTCCTCCTCTGAGGGCAACACAGTTTCATTTATGTTAGAAATCTGGGGAATATCAATTATGGGGTTGTTTTTATCTATGACTGAGTCACTTTCATTTTTAGTCTCCACCAGGTGACTCAGGTCCGGGGAGCTTGGTAGTTTCCCGAATTTTCAGTCTGAGCTTCTTCAACTCCTCTACACCGGCCTTCAAAATGTGACCGGTTACAATAATCACAAGGATCAAGGTATTTACGGGGAGAAAGTGGTTTTCCACTACTGTTGTCTGATTTGTTTTTGTTATGTTCAGTGTTCTGTGGGGAATTTTTAGACTGTACACGTTTTACTGGTACTGGTATGTTTTTATCCTCCCTGGGAAGAATTCTCTGAGGACATCTGATACCTGGATGAGGTCCACGACAGAAAGGACAATTTACTTTCCTTTCCATGGTGGGTGATGACTGAGGGGATTTATAAGAGCGACACTCAGCCCTTATGTGACCCTTTTTCTTGCAGTAACTGCATATCCCAAGGTACTTGTAACATTCCCTCATCTGATGTCCCCGTTTTTCACAATAGTCGCACACCATGTGTTTCCTATCTTCGCTAACTGCCCGAGGGGCAGAATTTCTGTAGTGCTGGGGTGGGCGATATTGATCACGAGAATAATTGTGTTGGTCATTACGGCGATTATCTCTATAAAATCGGGAATTATTACCTTTACCTGGAGGGCTACGACTAGTGTTCTGTGACTGACGAGGAGGATAATTTGTTTTATTGGAATTGTCTTTATTTGCCTTGGCTTGTGTTTTGTTCTGTAAGACATCTGTCCAACTAGGAGAAGCAGTGTTTATTTGGATCACTGATTCTACTGTGTCATTTAATTTATCTTTCTGTGTATGTGATTTATGTGAGTGAGTTGGCTGATTAAAGATTTCTAAGGATGTATGGGATATTGAGTTTGGAAATTCCGTGTTATCTGTTTCAAGAGAGTCGGCATAGCCAACAATCTTTTCCCAAGAAACACGCAAATTTCCATCAAGCTCCTGCATCTTAATGTACTTGCGAACACTCTTCTCTATGTAGGGTGGAAGACTACACAGGAAAGCAGTTCGCAAGGAATCGTGTTTTCTCATATCAAGCCTTGATATTTGCCCCTCGACGGATAAGCTAATCTTTCTAACCTGAGAGCATACATTCGTATACTCTCACCTTTCTCTCTGTGAGCAGCGTGATAAGCTTGAAGCTTATATTCGTTTTTGCGTTTTTCTTCGTTCTGAAACCAACTCACTAAAGTGTCTCTAACAGAGAAATAATCTCTGTCATCTTTGGTTAAGATCCGGTATAATGTGAAAAAATTCCCCTCCAACTGACGACCTAAAAGACGTAACCATTGATGAGGAGAATTTGGAAAATGAAGACTACAATAGTCTTCAAAATCTTTTAAGTAGAAGAGGAAATTTTGATCCGCCTCGTACTTGTATTTACCGGGATCCACGACCTTGAGTTTTTGTGAATTTTTCACCAGTTGAGTCAAAAGGAGTATAGCCTGTTCCATAGAATCCAACTTTTTCTTCATCTCAGGACCCGAATACATAGGCGGATCCTCAGAATCAGATTTTTGAAAAGATTTTTGTGGCTGTGTCTGTGTTGTTTCGGTAGATCTATAGATTGGTTGACAATAATTAAAATCTGTTTGTTTAGGAGGCTTAAGGAGGGATTCCTTAATCTCTAAATCTAAGTCAATTAAATTAATAGTTTTAGTTTCAGTGTTCTGTGTCTGCGTTTGTCTAGGGGATTTGGGAGATTTTTGTGAATATTTGTCAATATGTGTTTCTGTCTTATGATTGAAATGTTTACTGTCTGAATATTCTAGGTCATCCTGGGACGACCTAGGTGAATCTGCTGAATCGTCATCGTCTAACAAAGATTTATTTTCTATTAAATATTGATCAAGACTTAAGGCCTGTGTATTGTGTTCATCAAATTTTATGTTTTTTTCAGCTAATTTATCCATGAGTGCAGATTTCTCATGAGTAAACTTATTAATCAATGTATTTACAGTGTGTGTATCAGAGAGGTCTAAGTGTTGAATGTTATGATCTATGTTTTTACTTTTACGATGTTTGTCAGATTTGGTATTTTTAGCAGGTTTATTTAATTTAGAATCTAAGTCCTGGGCCTTGGATTCTTTATTATCAGATTTATTAGTGGCTAAATCTAAGTCTTCCCTTGTTAAAAGGTCAGCTAAAGCCTTTTGTTGCGATTTTTCGTAATTGCGGTGGTCAAGCCATTTGGATCAAAGTTATGTTTATTCAAACCACACTACGTTCATAAGATTTCACACGCAATATTAATACTTGGATATTACTGAAACCACGCACCTAATTTATAAATGTACTACCAAAGTGTAAATAATAAATATCTCCTAGCAATGTATTCTGTGAGGATTGCTGGTGAAACTGTCACAACTGGGCAAGCCACCGCAACCAGAAACAGAGTCCCTGTTTCGGGCGCCACCTTTAATTTTACGTTTCTATGTGACGGAGAATACAGGCGAAGCAGGGGTATTAGAACAGTGGTCCCAGATCATTGCAGGTTAAAGTCGATATAGCAATATCGGAAATGCATTTATCCTGCTAATACTTACTAAACAATTGAAAGATTATTTTTATTTACAGGGAATCATATACAAATATGATAAAAAAGTATGATTTACATTATAGCATATCATAAGCAAGAAAAAGTGAAGAAGTGAGAACGAATTTTGATAGAATTAACCTCGCTCAGCAGAAGGAAGGCAAACAACGATCAAAGATGTAATCCTCCTTTACCCAAAAATGCAAAGGTAAATTAGGCGTATACTGATAAATTGCCTAACGTGAGTCACAACTGCCGCGTTGACTCTGCTTGAATGTTTGGTGCCTGGATGTACGGTGTGTGGCTAGTTCTAACTTTAATTAGTGATACTTTATTTTTAAATAGGCTCAAGAAGAAGCTCGGTACAGATGATAGACAGAAGGGATAGAAAGAAAAAAGGTATGCTTTTATGTTTTTATTATAAATAATTGATTATATTTTTATTATAAATAATTATGATTTAACTTTAATTTTTAATTTCTTAAATCTTATTTATATTTAATTTATTTACAGAAGAAGCATGTGAGAACCCATGGGGTACACAATACTTCAAATAATTACAAAAATAATAATATTAAACATCTATGTTCTGTGTGTGGATTAATTATGTCTGGTTCAAGACTTGACTGTGGGGGTAAGTTATTCCCTTTCATACAAATCTTTCATACAATTACGAATACTGTGTTAGAAAATATATAATATACAAATTAATATAACTTAACTTTAATTTTTAGAGTTTCTAATCGTAATATTTAGTTCATTAATTCTTTTTAATTTCAGTTCTGTTACAGATGGTAGCACTGCGAAGTTTATTCTTTAACAGTTTGGGCTTCAACTTCAAGGTTTATTTATTAGCCATTTATTAGGGATGCAGCTGGCCGGACTACATCAACTTCAAAAATGGACTAATTTAAAATCAAGATGAAAATCAAGATGAAAACCAGAAACTGAAATCCAACTCTAAAACCCAACTCTGAAACCCTACAATCAATAATGAAAATTAAGTTTCACTGTTTATCATTATTAATTGAATAGTTCTTTTAATTATCATTATATTAACATTTTTAACATAGGATTTTAACTTGCTCACCCTTGAAATACAACGAGGGGCTTTATTTCTTTTCAGTTTCTTTTTCTTTTTCCAATTGGATGAAGCTGTGACACTTTTTACGCACTGCACTATACTGTAACACAATGTTTACTTTTTATAATTTACAATTACGATTTAATTTTGTCCACAACACTATTTCATAAACACAATATACTAAAATAAATAAGTGGAAAAATAAACATCACTCACCTGTGGAGTGATGTCAAAGATCATTCATCCATCAATATTCAGACTAAGTGGGCTGTGGTTTTGTAAATTATGATCAGCAGCAATAACAAAAATATAAACTTCAAATGTGTAAAAGTTCAACATTCAGCATTTAATTTCAAAAATATACAATCATTTATCTGTGACTATATTTACGGGAAAGATTTAATCAATTTAATAACACAAACAGTTCAATACATTACTAGTTCATTCATAAATAAAGATAAATGACGACGTTTTAAATATTAATTTAAAATAATATAAAATAAATATATAAATTTAATTTACCAACAAAAAGGGTTTCGTCGTTATATCGGTGGAGATATAACTCTTCGTATAAAACTATAAAAAAAAACAGACATATTAAAAACAATGTGTGATAGGCTCCCTTTTATATTATATATAATAATATATATATTATATATATATATATCATATACTATATAATATATTATACCCTATATACTATATATATATATATATATATATATAAATATATATAAGTATATATATATAATATATACTATATATATAGTATATATATATATAATATAATATATACTATAAATATATATATATATATATATATAACATATACTAATAGTAATAATAATATAATATACTATATATATAAACTTATATATATATAGTATATATATAATATATTATATATATATATATAGTATACTATATATACAATATATAATATAAACTAATATAATTATAATCTCTCTCCT
>JABUQX010119773.1:0-25000 GCA_015478945.1 Trachelipus rathkii | reverse complement strand
CGGTTTACATCTTACTCACAATATATGAGTGCATTCGTTATTTTTTCGTTCCTCGTCTTAAATCATTCGTTTCCTTTATTACATAACAAATTTAGGGTGAAACAAAATGAAAAAAATCTATTAAATAATTATGAAAATTTTTTTTCCGCATATATAGCCAGTTTTTTGAACGAAAATAATTCCGGTTCCAGAAAACTTAAACCGAACACTCGCTTAGTTTCTTGAAAGAAAATAAACATTGGTCGACAACTATTTTAAACTTTAAGTACATTTGTTCATATTCAAAATAAAAATACACCCAATTCGTATAAAAATGAAGGAAAAACTAGTTTACAACAGCACGAGCGAACTAGTTTTGATTTCACATCGTAAAAAGTTTATGAATTGCTGTTTCCATTATCAGCATTTTAATCGTTATTTTCAATACATGACATAATCCCTAGTATATACATATAAACCTAATAAACTTTATTTATATATCCAATTCCTTACTTCGCGAGATTTAGTTTTTTATTTAATTAATTTCGAGATAACGCACAATATTTCTATCAAACTGAATATATGTTAATCTTTTTTTGTTATATTAGTTACCCCTAAATTAGAAATAGAGTATAGAGAGAGAGAATTAAAGTAATGCACAAAATAAAATGAATCTACAATATAACTATATAATATCATCATCATTGTATTAATGAAGTGTATTCCATGTTCTCCATTTCCTCTTATTCTACGTATCCATTCCGTTACAGTTTTTGAATATTTTCTCTCGAAAAACTCGTAAATAATTAGAATGAGACCATATCTACTATGAAAATAAACATTTATATCGCCTCAATAAATTGTCCCTATCACCTGTTATTTATTGATATTGGCTCAACGAATACATAACAGTCTAACATGTATGATATACAATAAAAACAGGTATATCTTAATTGTTTACTGACTAATATAGTTGAGATTCGATTATCATGATTCATATTTATGTTTGTGCAATCATATATTTGAACCAGTAGAAATAAATATCCTTAGACAAATGGCATCAACAACCAGTATAATATAAACCAAAATGGTTTACTTTTACTACATATGAATACTTAAAATAAGCCGGATTCTTGGTAAAAAATTTTCAAGAACTCATATTTAATTATTATCATAATATTTATTTGCATTATAATTATAGCATATGAAAATATAATAAAATAAATATACATTAGAATTAAATATTGCAAAAATGTGAAAAGGATTAATTAATCAAAGAGTTGTTAAGTTTTAGTAATTACTTGATTCAAGATTGTGGAAATAAATATATACTATTTTATTGATTTTTTATAAATTAAACGCATATATTAAATTATATATGATTGATTGGTTCTGAATCTCTAAGAACTAGTTTACATCGCTAGCATAAATAAAATAGATGATTCCTCTCCTTTTAATTAATTTGTTAGCAACTATTTCGACACATTATAGCTACGCAGCTTGTTTGATTAAAAAATTTTCGGCGAATTATTTAGAATTGTTATACTCTGTAACAAGCAGGCATGCTACCAGTCAAAAATAGATCCAAGTCGCTACACAGCCCAACGCCTCTTCCTCAGACTACCACCTCTCTTAATTACGATATTCTTGTCTCATATTAATACTCATATAGATTGTTGACTCTATCATGTTTTTGCACTCTTTTATCTCAATTTTTTGTCAAATAAATAATTAAATATAGATTAGAGCAAATTTGGATAGACTTTCAAACAGCTCATTCGGACGCCGTAGACCGTATACTCGCTGAACGCAGCCTTTCACCTTCTGCACGCAACCGTATGTTTTGCCTCGGAGAATATTTCCTCGCTTTTTGCCATGACCTTATTTTTAGGAGCATTGGTCTAAACTCTGGTATTGTTACACTGAGCTCTTTTGTACAATTATTTTTATTACAAACCTCTCTGGGTCTATATTTTGAGCTTCTCTTCTTTATATACTCAGAGCAACATGAACTTACTTCTTGCACCGATGTCTCTCAGACCTCACGTATCTTGAAGAAAGTGATGTAGCGAACGGAAGACGGTTGCGCAGCTATGCGTTATAGAGTACGCCTTCTCGGTAAGAATTTATTTCGGGCGTGGTCATTTTTTTGCCAATATGTAGCTTATTGAGATGTGATGGTGCATTTTAGTGGGCTCTAGCCCTTTTGTTGCGGATGTCATGGGACCCTGTGATTCCGGGCACAGCAAGCACGGTCATCGGCGTTTAGTGCGCGACACGCCTAGTCGGCGCAGTTATGCCGTCACGGCCGCTGATGGGCGCCCACAGGTGCACCGGAGCTACTTCATTTCTCGATCGCGTCATCGCTCGCCCGCCCGAACTGTGGTTTCAATCACGCGCTCCTAGCAACTTATTGAGCTAAGAGCGACCAATCGAATTCCGACGTCCTATATAACTTGGCGGAAGTAAGCACACGACGTTTAGCGGCTATTCTCAAGCGTCGAAGCTCGCGGAGCGGATAGAGCGCTCAGACATAGATAACAATTCTTCGGACATCAAGTTGGCACAGTGGCACTTCACTTTGGTCAGTCGTCTATGCTTTTCTCGCCAGCTAACTTCTACCCTCTTGATCATTCATCTAAGCTCCTTCACATAGCGCACTGAACCTTAAACTGCATGTATCCCAGTAGTCAGTACGTGCAGAATTAAATTGCGAATGAGGCACTATGAGCGCAAGAGGCCAACCGTATACGTTAACGTTAAAAGGATGCCACGTGATAGATTATGCTTTCGTGAATGGAGTGACTGGTTTAGTGGAGCGAAGTCAGGCTGATCCGTACAATAGAATAAGTTATGGCGTAAGGGGCAGTATGGCGATAGGGTGCACGTAATATAGGCGAAGGGCATGTATTAGTATGTAAAGTAAGGTCAGTTATTATAGGCGGAAAGGTGTAACCAGTATAGTCCTAGGTAAACTATAAGGGGGCACCGGTATTAATGAGCGAACAGATACGGCATACGGTTGATGCTCTAATTGAAGGGAGCAACGTATGTATGGAGTAATCAGACCATCGTATGATGCAGTAAAGGGGCACGTTAATAATGTCGAAAACTCTGTATTCTCTTCGAAATAAATATTGGCTTTTCGCCATTACCACGCCCTATATAAATCTATCAATAAATGAACGCTCCTATCGAAAAAGAGATTAGCCGAGAATAACGTATAATATATCATATATGGCGAGGAAGAGCACGTTATATGATGCGAAGAGCACGCACATTGCTCGAAGATAGTACTAACGTATATATGCTAGCGCAAGAGGGTCATATACGTTATATGCGAAGGGGCTACGTAATTATTGGCACTTAATATTAAAAAGTAGTCTTTCGTTATATTTCAAATATGGCTGAAATGGGTATAAGATTATATGGGTATATAGTATAAGGAGGCTCACGAGTTTATAATACTATGGCGAAGGGCTACATTAATGAGCGAAAGAGGCATCGAGTGATATATGTATACGCACAGGGGTCACAGGCATCTATTTACATATTAGGTAAAAATATAAGCCATATATTTATGTTTTTTATTTGTGGTCTAGCCTAAAAAAATTAGTTTATTTTTGATTTACATTTTCTAGCGATACATATTTAAACTGTCTTAAATATTTTGTGATTTTATTGGGATCAAAGCGAAGTTAGCTAAACTGTATTTCAATATTATTGTGTTTATATTTTAGGTATCAAGACGAACTGTATTAAGATTTCAATTTATTATGTTTATTGGCATGCGAAAGAGCGAACTAGTTTTCGATTCCTGTATTCTCTTTGCAGCGATTTAGCGAACTAGTTTTGTAAATATATACATGGGGAAAACTTTCTTGAATATCTTGGATTGTAAGAAACATATCTATTTATCCGCAGTTAATCATTAATTGTTCATATATCCATGACTAATTTTTTATTATTACGTAAGAGAATGATTATAGGAGCATATAACCTCCGAGAGCTTTGTAGAGCAGAATTGTAGCGAAAACGCTTGACAGTGTTTTACGGATTAGATAAAGGATATAGATGTAAGAAGAGGAGAAGGTAGGGATTCTATGTTTGTGCAGTTGCATCGGATCTCGCGGCACAGAGAAGGATTACCAGAGGATAGGAGAGAGATGATTCTGATGTTCAAAAATACGGATTAATTAAACGGTGTATGAGGATGGTATTGCTTAGGTTTGAACGTTTTGTTATAGCAGTAATATCATTCCGGGCACTTCAGATTTCGTTTCTATTCCTAACTATACAGAGTCCTTTAATGTTTCATAAACCTTCAATATTTTAATATTCTAAATTACCGTATTCGAAATTCTGATTTCCTTCATTAGTTCTCAATTACCATTGTTTCTTTAAAATGATTTCAGAAATGATTTTATTACAAAACATAGATTTTTGGTAATCTATCACATACAAATCTAGATTTATTGTTGCGATACAATTTACATTTTTCGATATCAATTAAATTATTGATTGAATATATAGTTTGGAAAATTTATTTTAAATCATTGTATTTTAACTCATTATTAATAATTCCTCTCATTAGTCGCTCTCAATAAATAAAGCACTCACATATGGAGTACGTTTTTAGATTTTCTCACCCTCACGATAATTAATGATAAGTAACGCTCATCATCTCATAATAATAAAAAAATAGTGTAATAATCATGGTAATCTTCGATATAGATAAATGTTAAATACTTTAACCAAAGCTCGACCTTATGCAATAATATATTAGTTTTTAAGATTACGTCTTGATCTGTCATTTTCTCTTTTCTGTCTTGTCCCATTTAAGAGTTTAACAAGGTTCAATTCAATTTAAATTTAATAAAATAAAATTATATAATAAATATTATTTTTTTTGTATATGATGTTACTTAGATCCTTATATTATAATTATATGGTTTTTTTGCTAATTTTATCGAGGTGCGTCTGAACTTGAGACTAGTGCTTAAGAATAAAGTCTTTATATACAGTGGTTAGGTTCATTGAGTTCTTTTAATTTTTGTTGAATCTTAGATATAAATATCTTTGTGTTCGATTTAACTAGTTAATCATAGTATAGACGTGAAGAGAAATGTATCTTTCTCATCTCACATCAGACTCCAGTGCTGAAATTCATAAACCTTATTTCTCTCTCAGAATATTTGTAAAATTCGATGAGTGATGGGTAGTGTGTGTGTTGTTTGCTCAGAATCAAAATGTCTCTTACCATACTTTAATAATATTTTTGATTATGTACCTTTGTAAACTTGTGGTTGAAAAGTTGCATCATAATTACATTACTGATTTTATGTTGAATTCTACATATTTCTCTCTTTTATTTCGTATTACCACTCTCTTATTTCTCTACTTAATTTTTCATTATCAGTATTTAAGAAGAATTTTCGAGGATCAATAATTTTTAAAAATCTCTTTATTATTAAAATGAATATGTAATATGTGTGTTTCAACTATACAGAAGATTTATTATTAAGTGTGAACAGTTTATAATATATCCGTAGTCTCCGATTTTGTATAACTCAGTGATAACACTTACCGCTTAGTTCGTGTGAAAACATAGCATTCTATAAATTTCTCTCTTCACTCTTCCGGAAATGAAAGTTAGTCTAATATTTGATTTTACATATTTCGTAAGAAAAAATACTTAATTTCGATTTACTTACCTATGAACGCTTCTTCTCCTGGCGAATCTGAGATCTTAGTATTTAGACCTTGATCAAATTGTTAATTTACAATGGCGTTAGACTAGATTTGATCTATCCTCTCAGATCGATACAAAGGAAATTTATATTGTATTAGTTCATGTTTGATAAGAAAATCACAGGCCTCGTAAACTAAACTATCAGGATGATTAGATAACGTACTTAAGTTTAACGAACAGTTTCTCCATAAGTCCTCAGAATCTTATTATCTATATTACTCTCCGAAAGGTTTTTGGCAATATTTTTATTTATTTTTGTAATATAGATTTTTAGCACAACCTATACATCTTTTTTATTGTTTTTTAAATTCTTCTACTATTATTCCTCTAATTTTTAAAATTTAAGTTTAGTGAATAACGATTTTTTTAAGGAGTTGCAATAATTTAAAAGAAATCAATATAATAATAAATTCTTATTTCATAATGAAATTTCCAGTGCAAGTTTTTATTTTTCGTCACCTCACGGAATTATTTTTGAATATTTTCGTCGATCGATATTTGTATATCGGTCCGTAATCTAATAGACCACCAGAGACTATACTTGTCTCTCGCCTATTCCAATTTTTTTTTTTTGTTACTCTTTCTCTGGTTTAATTATGTATTGACTCACTAATAAAACTAGTGTGATCTATTTACATAACATCGTTTGTTTTATTTTATTTGTGTAGTGCGCCTAGTTAATATGTTACATATTAAATAATGCTGACTCGTAATAAATTAAAATATTAGTTCTAAAATGTTTCTTGCGAGTATGCAATTTGTTGAGATTATTCTCTCTCTATACTCTCATAATATAGATTACTTAATAATTTGTGCTGTTGATTTACAATATCTCCGTTCATGAGGATTACATAGATTTCTTTAACTCTCTCGGTGTGAGTTATTTCTTTCAATTACTGTGGTTCTCCCAAAAATATAAAATTCTTTTTATAATTATATTTATTGTATTTTTTATTTTTTTTCTCATTATTATACATTAAATATGGAAATAATAAATTAGTATAAATTTAGGGCATTACTATATTGAAGTGTGTTTTTGTACGTCTTATGCTATTATATAATGTTCTCTATAGTTTATATATAAATCTTAGTAAAGTGTAATGAGTATTAATAATTGAATGATCTAATATACGTTGAATTTTCTAAATGTGATGTAATCGGCTGAAATGAAATTTCTTATATTATTTTGAATAATCTCTCAAAACTGTTTTACTTCGCTGCACTAATTTATCCATCTCCTCTTATTATTTTGTGCACTTGCACACTCTCTAAAATACTGAGGTTTATTGTGATATTTAATTTGGCAATATTTTTATACTTTCAATAACAACCAAATCGTCCACTCGAATAAATATGATTGCCGTTTAGTAAGCAAGACGAGAACACCGTTCGATTACGATAAATCGGCCTTGATTCAAAAATAATTAATAATTTCGTATAATTTGGCGTAAGGTCACTTTTCTGGGATGAGATCTTTATTATTAGGGTGTTATTAGGAAAACTATAACTTTCCTCATTTCTAACACTCAATACATATCTTCTATTGCGACGATATATGAACGAGCAGCCTTTCCCTGCGATGACATGTGTGTGTGTGTTTATTGTATATAGCTTTATAAGTTTCTCAATATTAGTAGTGAATCTAATATCTTATCGGATAGTTAATTTCATTTCATATTCTAGAATATAGATATGATTTAACTTATCACGAACATAATTATAGTAGTCAGTTTTTAATGCTCTTATCTTCCTTAACACTCTCGAGAAAGAAAATGATTTAGTGTGTGTGTAGCATGCTTTGAGTGAGTAGGATCAATTATATATACCTGTTTACACAATAAATGTACTCAGGAGGTGGGTTCTAACGTAAACAAGTCTTAAGCTTTTCAAAAATATTTTAAAATTCGCACTTTCTATCTAAATTTAGTTTGCTTATAATGGGTCTCAGTATGAAGATTGCAAAAGAACTCTTACAGAAGTTATTGAAAGAAAGAAAATACTATGAAGCACTAGACGGCGTAAAATCTCTTTTCAAAAAATATTAAATTGACTATCATAAAGATTTTTCAGTTTTTCTTATATATATAAACACGAGCGAAATCATCATGGGCCACGCCGAAGCAGGGGCACGCCGAAGAAGGGCCACGCCGAAACAGGGCCACGCTCTCAAACTCAGGGCTCTACGCCGAAGCAGGGGCACGCGAAGCAGGGGCTCATCGCCGAAAGCAAGGTGTCCAACGCTCCAGAAAGCCAAGCGGCACGCCGTGATAGCAAGGCCCGCTCGAAGCAGGGCCGACGTACTCAACAGGGCCCGCACGAATAGACAGGGAGCCACGCGAAGCGTTGGACGCCGAAAAGGCAGGCCTACGAGAACCAGAAACGGTTATTGTTGTAAACGTTTCAGTTTCCTAATTTAATTGCTCGAAATATCGCGTCATTCACTATAATAAAATATGCATCATCGAATCTGAGTATTATAATATATAGGAACTCGTTTAGGCTCGTCGATTTCGTGTGAGATCTTTAACGGATGCGTTTAGTTTCCTTAAAAATATCAACCATTTAGTTTATTGGCAGCGAGCGAAATAGTGTTCAATTTTGTTTATCGGCAGCGACCGAACTAGTTTCAATTTTGTTTTATCTCAGCCGAGCGTGAACAGTTTTGGATTCACATCGAAAAAAGTTTGTACATTTAGAATTGCTGTTTGAAAACGAAGTACTAATTATCCTCTCATAAATTATACTAAACATATACCGGCTAAGTTATCCAACTCCAAAATTTTATGATATTCAACCTCGAGTAGATTTGACACATTTTAGTATTTATATATTAGTTATACACTCACCTAATATATTAAATAATGTGTAAAACAAAAATACGATATTTATTTATAACTTCAAAGTTTAGAAGATAATCGATAATAATAAATTTATATAATTTTTATCTAACTGAAAGTTTTACAGAACGATAGACTTTTATTTACAGTCCCTCCTGAAGATTTTGAAATTTCGAAATAAGACTCTTACACACGGATACGAGGACAGATTTTATACTACCACAATTTTTCTTCGAATTAACAAATCTAAACTAGTACTTGCTCTCAGCTGCCGATAAAATTCCCTACTTCCCTCTTAATTTGTCGGCTTTCTAAAAAAGAATGTTTTACAATTACAAGTTTCAGAACTAAAAAAATTAATTTATTTAATTTCGGATTTAATTCTGGTTCGTCTTATTTCTTTATTAATGAAAATTTAGTAGGATAGCTAACAATAAAAAACGACCATATTATACAATAATATCTAAATTTTTCGAACTTATATATATATATTAAGTTTATCAAAACGTACATTATATTAGATCCGTTCCGAAACTTACAAAATTCGCTTAGTTTTTGAAAGATAAATATATTAGTTTAGAGATATTAGAATACCACGGACGCGAAAGAACAGATTTTTATACTATCATCAGCAAATCACATAAATTATTTATAATTATGTGAAATACTAATAATAAGTTTTAGCTCTCGCTGCAGATTAGATCCCTTACCTCTTATTTTCTTCGCATGCAAAAATAAATACTGTTATACAATACACGTTTAAGACACAAAAAAAATTAGTTGATTTTCGTCTGTAAGGTTCAGTTTTCTTGTAAATGAAAATTTAGGGGAACTAATAAAAAAAATTAATTATAATAAATATTAATATTTATTTTCGTATTAAATAATTCGGGACAAAAACTTCGTTAATAATAAATTATTAAGTTCCGAAACTTACAAAAACTCGCGGACTAATAAGTTTGAAAGAAATATTATTGGATTCGAGACTTACCCAAGGATGCGATAAGGATTGATATTATTCTATCAACAGCAAATCAAAATTATTTCTCGATGAGGTGAAATCGAAATCTAAGTTTTCAGACTCTGTGCCTCACGATATAAAGTTCCCCATAATTACAATCTTAAATTTGCTACATAGCAAAAAAAAAAAAAAACTGTTAGATTCTTTATATTTTATAAAAGTTTTAGACATAAATAAAATAAATACTAGTTCTTATTTTTCGTCCACCTAATTAACGAATTCTCCGTTTTCTTTATGTAAATTTGAAACAATTTAGAGGATATCTAAATATAAAAAAAATTATAAAAATCATAAATTATATTTTTTAAGTCATAATAAGTTTAATTTAAAAGATATATGTCGTTCAGAACTTACATAAACTTTTTATTCATTTTTGAAGAGCAAATTTTGAAGCACTGAAACCGTTTCTCAAGAGTTTCGAAGGAAAGATTTTTTACTCCAAAATTATAACAGACGAAATCTATTTATTTCTCGAACATGTGTGAAATCATAAATAGTTTAGTTGCTACGTGCCGATTACATGGTACCTTCTTCTCTCTATATTTTGTTCGCTACTACAAAAAAAAAAACAGGTTACAATACAGTTTAAAGACTCAATCAACAGATTAAGTTTTGATAATTTCTGCTATACCCTCAGTTAATTTTCGCTTTCTTTATTAAATACAATTTGTGACTGTAAATATTATAAAAGTTATATTCGTAAATTATATTAGAAATTTGTTTTTAACTCTATTATTGGAAGTTTTTTTGAACGGAAATATTAACTCACTAGTTATATAATCTCCGAATATCATAAAGAACTCGCTTTAATGTTTATCTGATACATAAGAAAAACATTTAGTTTACGTTACAACTTAAAGCAAGACTCTTTCATTGAATTCATTATTTTACAAAATAAATAATACAAATTTTGTCTTTAAATGGCAAGCGAATAAAGTTTCAATGCGATTAGCGATATACTAGTTTTGATTTCACATACGATAAAATGGTTATGATTTGCTGTTGAAAGAATATCTTTTATCGTATAAATATACAATTAATCCCTCTAGCACAACATTCTCTCAAAACATAAAATTTTTTCTATTCATACCCTTTGTCATCTTTTTGCAATTTATGGAACGAAATATCGAAACATCTTAAATTTTATTTTTGTAATTATAGTTACCCTTAATTTAAATAAGTTTATAAAGAATAAAA
Organism: Trachelipus rathkii; assembly: GCA_015478945.1. Lineage (NCBI taxonomy): Eukaryota > Metazoa > Arthropoda > Malacostraca > Isopoda > Trachelipodidae > Trachelipus > Trachelipus rathkii. The sequence continues at coordinate 14,214 of JABUQX010119773.1, read as the reverse complement.
CGAATTTTTAAGGTAGGCAGATATTGAAATCCTAAATAATAATAATTTAATATTCTATCTAAATGAAAGTGATCAAAGGCAGATATGTTTAATATACAAACCTATCAAACTAAGTTTGATTTATAGTTCGAAACGAAATAAATTGAAAATTATAGGACTGATTTCTCATGAAAAATAACACAGTGTATTAAACTCGCCTCCAATAATATGTCACCCTCCCTGTGTTTTTGTTGCTCCCACAATACATAATGTGACAAATCAAAAAAAGTTTATGTTGAGCATAAAGAGTTTATTAATTATTTGCCATTATTTATGATATTAATTATTAATTTTTATTAAAAACCAGTTCCGCAGTTAATTTAACTCTCGTGTATTGAATTATATAAAGTATGGCAGTTTTAAAAATTTTACTTCAATAATATAACTTAATTATTATTTTTTAATTAGTGTCCCATCTCATAAAAATATAAATAAAAATATATACTAGGACAATTAAATGAAGACTTTTGTAAACAATTAGGACTAAACGTTTGACACAACCAATTCATTCAAGATTGAGAAAACAAATACAATTAATGATTTAGAAAACAGTACAGATCCTATAAAATTTTATATATGAAATTTTGAATATCAAACTAAACCTTCACATACTTTGTAATACATAGCCTTCTAGACCTTATTATCTATTGTTAAGCACTGACACAAAAAGACTGCCTGGTTGAGATATTTTAATATTTGGATACAATTATAACTGTCATAAACATCTAACGTATCCGAAAGATGCCGTTTAGCACGAATAAACGCGAAAAATCTCTCTTCTCAAAATATTAAAATTTGATACTTGTTCCAACTGCTTTCAGTTTTCATAGTAATATTAAAATTGGCATAAATATAATACTCTCAGAATATAAACACACATTAATAGCGTGTTGAAGCACAGAACACGGTAGCGAAATACTCCTAATGCCGTTGTAAAAAATTAATATTAAAAATTGCATTAAAAATTTGTGTTTCAATGTCTTTTAAAAATGATTTAGTGACAAAATGGAGTACTGAATATAATTGTAACTTTGAGAAAAAAAGAGATAATATGACGATTGGTTAAATTATATTGTCGCGAAGTATGAGCACGTATAGGCGAAGTGGCAGATAATTGGCGAATGAGCACGGTATGGCGTAAAGAGTGTCACACGGTATGGCGAAGGGCACGATATTGGCGAAGGGTGCAGATTATGGGCGCAAAGGAGGCACGCTACTTATTATGGTCAGTAAAAAGCAACGTATATGAGTCTTGCGAGAGGAGGACGTCTTATCTGGCTATGGGGCGACAAGGAGTTATTGTGCGATAGGTGGCTAGTATGAAGCGAAAAGAGGGGCAATCGAGGTTTTATGGCGAAGGGGACGTAATAGTGCGCACATACATTATTTGTTGCGAAACAAAAATTAATACATATATCGCCATATTGCACACCTAATTCTTATCATATTAAACGCTCACGAGATGCGGAAAATAAACGTATAAATGGCGAAAAACCGAGAAAGAGCATCGGTTATTGGCGTCAAAGATGGCCATGCTTAAATGGAAGCTGAAAAAAGCGGACGTATTTGGCGAAGGGGGCCGCTATGGCGAAGGGCAGATGGAACATCATAATTGTGTGAAATAGGCCACGAATTTTTATTTGGCGAAATGGGCAACCGATTATTTGAGCCAGTAAAAGGTTCAACCTTTAGATATTGCCCGCACGGGCCAACGTGTTTATATGGCCGAGAACCCCGAGGGCGCCATAATAGCGAAAAAATAAATTGTGCGAGAGACAAAGCAAGTTATATTAGAGCGGAAGGAGGCAACGATAGGCGACAGGAGAGGGACACGATTTACGCTTATGAAAAGGACCAAACGTGTTTAATAGGGACTGCAACGGGAGCGTACGCTTTTGGCGACAACTTATAAATCTACTATTTTCGCGTAAAAGAAAATATTTAGGTGCACAATTTCCAAATCTCTTCTATACAATAAAGTGAAACGCCTGAAATAGTATTGACGAAAGTACGTATAATTCGTAGAGCTAATCTATATAGGCAAAGAAATGGCAACGAGATTAATGAGAAGGTGACTAACTGTATGGTAGAAATGAAAGGCACGATTTCATATATGTGCGAAATCAGGAGGCACGACTCTTTTTGGCGACAGGAGGGCACAGAGTATGGCGAAGGGGCACGATAGGCGATGTGTGACGTATGAGTCACGGTAAGGGAGAAATTGTGCGAACGGGTCACGCATCGTTACAAGATTGAGTAAAAAAGTTAAAACCCTTATTTTGTTTAAATTGGCAGCACTGTACGATGATATCATTTTTATATGTTTATTAGCAAGACTGAAGCAGAATAGTTACCACAATTTTGTTATTAGGCAGAGTTCTTAACAACGAGCGAAACTGTTGCAACTTACTGTTTATTGACAAGCGAGCGAACTAGTTAATTATGTTTATTGGCAGGCGACGAGCGAACTAGGTTTCGATTAGTTTATGGCAGCGAGCAACTAGTTTTGAGTTCTTCATGGAGGAAAAACTATTTATAGATTTGCTGTTGAAAAGAACTCTTTTTTCGAATATATATTGTGTGCATATTTCATGACTAAGATATTTATTTAGAAATACACAAGTTGTATTCTATATTATAACCCTCCAGAAGAGTTTGTAGCAAAAGTTTATCGAAAATCGCTGTATTAGTTGGAAGTATTACGTTATATTACTAAAAAAATTATTGACGAAGAAGTAGATTCTTGATAAATGTGGCAATCACACTCGGATCTCGGCAAGAAGAAGAGATAAACCAGTCAAGATAATTTCTCGTACGTAAGTGTGTATTCTAAAATAGTTTACACGTTTAAACTGTGCCAGAAACCCTTATATGTTATAGCAAGTCATTTCATCAGGCATACGATTTGTTTGTGCTATTCCTAACTTCGCAAGTTCCTAGATAGTTCCTAAAACCTTTCAATTTTTTGGAAATTCTCGGTGGTTGAGATTTATCTCAGCTTCACCTCCGGAAAATTTTATCTTTGCAAACGGAAAAATTAAATTCAAGTGTATAGTGTCTTAAAAGTTACCATTTTATTACTTGTTGCGAATTAATGAAAAATTAAGATTTCTAAAATGATTTCCTAAAATAGAATATATAGATTTTTTATTATTATATTCTGTGAAGAAAAAATTATGTTTCTATAATATAAATATATAAGTTGAAATATTGAACATGTAAGGTTTTGTGATATAAAAAGAAAAATAAATTCTCATTATAATATAAAAAAATTAACAAACTTATTACTGAATTAAGAATAATTATATCATTGTTTACAATACAATGTTATAGACACAAAATTAGTTTTTATATCAAGTCCTCCTTAAATTTACGTATTTCTTTATCATAATGAAAATTAAAAGTTGAACCTAAAAAGTGAAAAAAATTATATAAATTATAAATTAATTATTTTTACGTATTAAAGTTTAAGTTGAACTATATATAAATCCGTCCAAATACCTATACAAATTGCAGACTATGAAAGTGATAAAATTATATATTTTGAGCTCTCGAAAGAACTAATAGCCACAGTTGCGTAAGCGAATGATTCTTCATCCATCAAGCGAAATCTACTTTTTCTCGGATATGAAAATCATAAAAACGTAAGTTTGCTACGTATAGCTCACGATTACAAAAAGTTGTCTTCCGTTGACTTTATTTTTGTCGCAACACAAAAAAATATACGCGAGCGTAATACATATACAGGTGTTTAATACAGTAATATTAGTGTCGTTATATATCAATTTCATCCACCACTAACGCTTAATTTTCTTTTTATTACATTTGATTAAATTTACATATGATGTGCTTTAAATTTTAAATATAGAAAAAAATTAGTAACATATTATATTATAATTTTTGGTATTTATCGACTTATAATAAATAGTTTTATGTTTGGTGAAATTTGATATTCGAAATTATTAAACGGTTTCTCTTCCGAAACTTACCAGATATCGCTTATGTTTATGAAAGAAAATAATGTTTAAAATTTTAATTATATCAATGTTTCATTAATTTTCGAAAAAATATAAAAACCAAAACATTTGATTTTACCGGCAGAGATAACTCAGTTTTCATAAAGTCGACGATTCTAGTTTGAAGTTTACACATACAATAAATATCTTTATGATTTGCTGTTGAAGAAATCTTTTTATCGAATATAATAAATAATCATAATCCTTGAAAGTAAAACAAATTATATAAAATTTTATTATGAGCCCGCTCCGAAAGTTTTGCATTTTATATATAGAAGGAAATGAAAACAATTTTAATCATTTTTTTTTTATATTTTAGTACTACGCCTATAATTATTTTATGGTCGAAAACACGAATTTTTTAGAGAAAGATTAACAAAAAATTAAAAGAAAATCAATAATTAATAAATAATTAATCTTATTCTTAATATATAAAATTTCAGGAATAGTCTCAGAAGATTTATTATTTCTCTGTCTCTGGCGTTTATTGATATTTAATTCTTCACGGACCATATGTCTATAAAATACGATCTCTGAAAAAAACTATGTATCTTCAGCATCAATTAATAATATATCCCTTCCTTTATCATATATGTATTGCGCACAACAAACATGCCTACTCAGACGAATACACGATTATGTGACCAAAAAAAGGCATTTTTATTGTTGCTGATAATAATGAAACATTTTTAGATTAAGTTCATTTACATTTAATTGGTTTTTTTATTTTTTATCCACAACTTTTTATGATTATAACATAAAACATAACTGGGGTATGTTTATTACATTAACTCTCTGACTGGTGGGACAAAGTATAAAATACCTGTTTAAAAAATATTATTAAATAAGACTATTTTTATTGTTATCTTTTATAACATTTATATACACTCCATTTAAAAATAATAAAAAATCAAAACAATATAAATAGAGAGGGTCAACTAAAATGATAAGGTCATAAGCTCTCTTGATAATCTCAACATTATTTTATAAGATTTAAATTTTAGGTATTTAAGAATAGTCCCTGAGAATAAATATACGATCATTGATTTTCTATAAACAACACTTAGTTTATAATTTCAAACATTTATTTATTTATCGATTTGAAATTCAAAACTCGGAATACTCTCTTGAAATAAAATTGATACTCAAATGTCAACAGGCCCTTATTATTTTTCTTATTTGCATCGTTGCTTCATAACAAATAAATAACTAGAGGTTTGACACTTCAAAAGGTAACGATGATCGCTAAAACACCCAAAAACGCCCGAAGAGCCGAAATGCGAAGTCTTAAAGTACGGCAAGAAATCAATCTTAGTCTTATTTCAAAAAATAATTGCTAAAATTGTATTTTTCAAGGTTTATTTAATATACATAATTAATTAATTTTGGATTGTAATCACTATATAATTTTAACAATCTAATCTCATCACCACACACCAAACTCCAACGTAAAAAGTCATGCTCAGTGTTAGACAGAGCACTAATATTAAACGCAATTACGAATCGGCGAAAAATCTAGCTTTTTCAAAAATATATTAAATTGCTCTTTTCACACTGTATATATTTACGTTTTTTCAATAAATATGAAATTTGAGCAAATTATAACTTTCACACACTATCCAACTCACTGAAAGGAATAGCCGTGATAGCTGCCTCGAATCAACGTCTCAGCAGTTCTTATCCGGGCTTGAACTTATGATTTAAATCCCGCTTTAAATATTTAGATTATTCCAGTCTCCTTACTTATTAATATACTCTTAATTTGCATGGCTAATTACTTTCAAGTGAATAAACCGCCGAAAAGATACTTGAGCACGAACGAGCGAAAAAATCTTCCCTTTTCATTACATATTAAATTCTCAAATAAAGATTTTTCAGCTTTATCTCAATGAAGTCGACTCATGTCCTGACAACTTCCGTATAGCACAGAGAAATCGGCCTCCGTGTCACGCGAGACATAAATTCACGGACCACGCGACAGCAGGGCCACGCGACGCAGGGCACGCACGACGCAGCGAGGGCAGCTACCAGTAGCAGAGGCACGCCGAAGCAGGGCCACGCCGAACCAGGGCCACGCCGAAGCAGGCCACGCCGAAGCAGGGCCACGCTCCGAACCAGTCTGGCCACGCCGAAGCAGGCCACGCCGAGGCAGGGCAGCGCCGAAGCAAGTGGCCAGTCCGAATCCAGTAAAAACCAGGTTTGTTTGTTTATGCCAAACAAGATTTTTCAGTTTTCATTTATATAATTTGTGTTGCTGATAAAAAAGTTAATTCACTAAATATTGCAATATCGAATTCGGAAATATGGAACTTAGTATAATTGGACTCTCTCTTCGGTGAGATCGGTCCGGAAACGTTTCAAATTCTTAACAACAATAGAACAGAAATAACTTAATGCAGTACTCAGTAGAAGTATAAGCTTCCTTTCATAATTTTAGTTATAAAGCATAATTTATATTCAGTATACAACTCAGATTCTATTGGTGTTAAGTTTTAGTCGCAGCGAGGCGTAAACTTTTTTTTTTTTTCAACATTCAGAAAAAATGTTGCATTCTTATAATGGATTTGTATGAAATTATAACTTCAAGTTATTCAATATATTATCCTCTAAATGTACATATTCCTGGCTAAGTTATCAAACTAAAATTTTATGTTTCATCCCTCCGAGAGTTTTGCAATTTTTGTTTTGTATATTTTAACTCTATATATTGTAAATAGATGGTAAAAGAAAAGCGAAGTTTTGAGAGAAGGGGGGCGCCAGAGAATTAAAGGATATCCGGATAAATAATATTATAATTTTGAGTCTAGACGAAGGTTTATATACAAACGAAAGAATATTATGTTTGTACCGTTCCTCCGTTAAAGATTGTAGTATATCTTTTCCTTTATAGGATTTACCCAGGTATACGTAAAGGAAAGATTTTTTTTTACTCCTACTATATTTTCTCGATCATCACATCATACATAAATAGTGTGCTCGCTCTCGATCAAATTCCCTTTACTCCTCTTTTTGGTCAGTTCTCTTTTTTTAAAAAATATTTAAATCAATTGTTTAAAAAATTGACCGGACGAAGAATAATAATTGTTGAATTCTGTCGATTCTCCCCCTAAACATTGTCGATTGTTATTTAATAAGTATATGAAAAATGTGTTTTATAGCCGGAACATAAATTAAAAACAATTAATTCATATTTACATTATTAAAATTATTTCCATACAATATATATATATAGTCTCTCTTATAACTTTACATCAATAAAATCATAGTTTCTGAAAACTTCCAAAACATCGCTTAGGTATTGAAAGATAAATTTTGGTTACAGGAAAATTAGGCCACGGATAAGTCGTCTGAATTAGCAAGAATATTGCTTCAACAGCGTAAAGTTCACTCGAATTCTTTTTTTGTTAGTATATGTGAATATGCATAAACTGTTTTTGCTACAGTGTCACTATTAAAAGTTCCCTTTATCATTCTTTTATTTATTATTGTCGGCGCATGCTATAACATTTAATTAACTGGTATTTACAATTACAATGGATTTTAGTAACCTAAAAAATTAGTTTTTTAATTTTACTTGCATTATTATTCTTTATTATACTGTACTGTAATATATATATATATCGTAAATAGTTTAAAGCATACAGAAAGTGAGATACTAAATAATAAAAAATTTTCTATTAATAATCGTTATTATTCTATTAACTTTTTTTTCTTAAATATCCTAAAATATAATTTATTTTTCGTGATATCTAGACTCCTGTTTCTCGATAATAACTTACAATATATCGCTCCTCGGGTAATCACTACCTATATTTTTAAGAGCAAAAGAACATTGATTATAGTAAAAAGAGTTTGAAATTAAAACGGAATCAGAAGACCTGTACCCAAGGATATAATTATGCGGTAATGAAAAGATCATTTCAATACTTATCAAACAGGACCACTCCAATAATAAGATTTTCTTGTCACACGAAATCGAAACCTGTGTATCTGCGTCGGCTCGTATAGCTGAATTTTGATCGAATCATTTACCCTCTTTATCATATAATTTTCGCATGCATAAAAAAAAAATAACTGTTTACCTATTTAATATTACAAATTAAAAAAGTTTAAGGGAACCCAAAAAAAAAAAATATCTAAGGTTTTTATTATTATGCACGTACTTGATCAAACCTTTAAAATTCGTAAAAATTCCATCATATGAAATAATTTTGAGAAAGCATTTATAGACAATATAATACATATATTAAATAATTATGAATAAATTTTTCCAGATTTATATAAATAGATATATTGAAACGATATAGTCTCACCTTTCCGTAAAAAATATACACAAAAAGCTCTCTTATATTATGACGAGGAATTTCTTAGTGAGTTTCCTGAGATAATACTTTGACATCTCAGTTGCAAGAAGATGAAGATTTTTTTTACTTATTATATTATAAATAGCGAATTGCATAAATTTATTTCAGATGTGGATATCTAAATAACTAGTTTTGCTCGTTGCTCCCTCTGCACTAGTAAACTCCCCTCTTCCATACTTATTTTGATCGGTACACTCTTACATAAGAAATCGCGGATTTGTTTATTACAATAACAGCCCTTTTAAGACCCATCAACTCTCTCTTTAAATTTCTCATCCTACCTTTAATATGTATTTCTTTACCTTTTATTAAATTTAAAATTAGAATGTATTTCACGATCTGAGGAAACTCATCATTAAAAGAAAATTTAATATTTAATTAAAATATAATACATATATTAATGTTTTTATCTGATTGATATTAATATAAAGTGTTTTCTTATAGACTGAAATGGAATTTAAATCAAGTGTGGCTCCAGATTAATAATAATATAAAGATACTCTTGATTTCTCTCTCTTAGATAAAGAGGAAACATTGTGGTATCGAAACTTCCTCCTTCAAGGCTGAAACAATGGTCATTCAGATATTCTCAAAAAAATAATACAAACTTTTTTGTTTCTACTTGCTTTGCGTATGATAAAAATTAATGTTCTCGCCATAAAGCTCGACATGCGAAATACTTTAAAGCTTTTAGATTTATTATTACTCATAAATAATTTTTTGATTTGCTTGTATGAATGGATATTTTAAGAGGCATAAAATCATCTATATACTTTCAATATTAAATCCTAGCCTCCAACATAGTATCACACAGTTATAAATATTATTTTATTACCAACCTCTTCCGAAGAGAATTTATTTGTCATTATTTGCTTGGAAACGATAAAAATTATTCTCTCTCGTAAATGCTATTCATTTGTTTTTTTATACCCTTTTGTGAATCAACTAAAATTTAAATAATTGTAAGAAAAACCCATGTTAATAAGTTTAGGACATATAATTATTATTTAAATAAGTTAAATCTTTAATTATAGAATTAATAATTGTGTTCTCTCTCAATGAATAGATGATTAATTAATTAGCAATCATATTTATTTTATTTTTTTCACGTATTTATTGAAAACTAGTTTCTTAGCTTTCATATTATTTATTCTGATATATAACTAAAATAGAATAGTGTAACGAATCATCCATTGAATTAATAGAGAAAAACCAAGTATTATACATCTATCCTTCAATTAATGTATCACTTTCACGCTGGTTAATTTTGAATTTCGCTCATCAACAAATTACAAAGATTTGTTGACAAAATACATAATATGAGTATTAATGTTTGGCGAAATATATATTGCATATGATTGTCGGTGATAGAATTAAATTTAAGTTTTTTTCTGAAATTAATATTGAATATAACATTATTTATTGAAATAATACTTCATTACAAATTTAATATTTTTACATTTTTATAAAAACTCGATTTTCCGAGTATATTTCAAAATATAGCATTGGCCCCAAGCTACATCTCTTTATTAAAAGCTTTTCATAAATTGTTTTTAGGATATATTCTTTGAAAATTTTTCAAATAAGTTAATTTTATATAATTATATTTATTTTATGGATCTGAATCTCTCCATATAAAAATACAAAAATTGTAAATATATGATATATTAGGACAATCATAAAATGAGAGGGTTTGCTCCTGATTTATTAGTGTATAATTAAAATTTATATATTATAGTATTGTAATATCTGTCTAGATTATTAGTAATTAAATATGATTACGATTTATTTTGTATTTTTGTTTATTCTAAAGTTTTAATAATTATTATTAATTTTTTATATTGTGATTTTGAAATCAACTAAGAGTTTTTATCTGCTAGACATAAAAAATATGTACCTCTTTCACTCTTATTATTACCTGTATTTTCTCACTATTGACTCAAATATAAGCTAGATATAGTTGTGTGATTTTAAATTGTATTCTAAATTTATATCATTCTTGAAATAATTATACTAACGCCGAATAATGAATGGCCGTGATTATTATAAGCATATACATTGAATAACCCGGTACGAACTTTAATCTACTTTCCTATATCTCCAAATTAATTATTTTAATACTGTACATAAATTGGTTTTTTTACCAGTTTTTATCTTGTTCCATCACCATCCCTTCTATCTCTTATATTCACTATCGAGTCCACATTCTATACTTTCAAAACACCATTACAGCCCCAGTTTAAAAAGATGATGATACCATCAAAGTTTTAGAGCCAACGATAATCCGTGAGTATTACGAATTAAAATCTTTAGCTTTTCTTTCTAATTTTTCGTATCCTAAAAAAAACTAATATTAAATTTGGATTTTCTGAAGTTATCATATTATTCTCGCTGTATAGTTATTCATACATATAATGAATATAAATGTGATTATTTACATAACATAAAATTATATTTTCTATATTTATAAGCTTTTTCACAAATACCATACTAAGATCCGCCCGTTAAATAGTTAATGTATTCTCTGCATGAAGTAGCGATTCAGATTGTATTTATTTGGCACTAAGCACTACGAGCGTCTCGTTCGACGAATAGTGAGGTAAGTATTTTTGGCCCGTAAAGTGGCCCAACGTTTATAGGATTTTATTCGGCCTCCGATATACATTAGGCATTCAGTCTCATTGGCCCCGTGAATAGGGGGTAAGTATGTAATGTGACCATTGAATACAGGCCCAGTATATAGGCGAAGGTAGTCAACTTTATATGGTAATGAGCTGTGATATTGAAAGACTTTTAAAATTTTGTGCGTAAGGGGCAGTATAATTATGGACCGAAGGTGTGACACGTATAGCACTTGAAAGGGGATTACTTATATCTACTATTATTGTATTCCCCGACAGGCACTACTTTATAATTAGTGCGTAAGTGTGTACGGCTAAGTTATTGTCGTGTCCTATAATCCCTTTTTTTTCTCCCGTAAAAGATTAACTAATTTTTTATGACTCACCGCCATTTTTCCCGCCAGTTTTCTAACCACAACTGCAACATAATACATAAGTTGATAAATAATTATAATAAGTCAAAAAGTAATTTAAATTTATAGTTTGCTCATAGATAGGTTTTTACCACCAACTTTAGGGTCCCCCTCCGTGAATAGGACCCGTTATTGGCGATGAGTATTATGATATTATTGCTATTAAGCTTAGTCATCAGTCTATATTGGCCCGATAAATTATAGCAGCAGTTTTGAATGATTGCGATTAGGGCCCATACGAGTTATGAGCGAAATAAGGAGTGTCACCTCACATATATGGGCTCAGAAGGTTATGCATCACGTGATTGGGGATAAGGGGTCAACGTATTATGGCCGAAGTGAGAAGTCATTAGTTTATTTAATTTTGTAGCGACCAGACCCACTCTATAACGAGGAGTGCCTCGATATGATATTTTATTGGCTATGCAGATGGCATCTAGTCGAATCTTGTCGAAAAGGTGCCTACGCTTATTACACTTTATTATTGGCGATAATAGTAATAATACCTATACTGTTCAGACAATGAGCTCGTTATATATAATTTGGGGACGATATTATTTAATGTACGGTGATAAAAATATCTATATTCTTCGATAATAAATAAATTGAGAGTTATTTCGCCATTACCACCCTCGAAATACAAGGTAAGGTCTAATTTCAATCAAGTGATATTTATGTAACGTTCACTCGTTCAGATTACCTAGAAGTAAAATGATACGTTTTGTGCTTTGAAGAGGCACTGGTACTATTTAATGGCGTAAATATTCTTGTATTCATTAAGCTAACGGAGTTGTACAGCGATATTAACGGAAAGGTGGACGTAATGAGTACCGTTAATAGGGCACGTTTATTAATATGATAGTACGATAGGTTGTGAGATGTAATGTGCCATAGTCTATTCCATAAGCCTATGATACAATAATAGGCATACATCGTTTAGGCGAGATATAGGTTTGGCACGTTTATAGTATATCTCGGAGGGTAGTGCGTTTCGTATATATGTATGACAGGTTGAGGCGGACCAACAGTGTGTCTTAACATTCTTGATTATTTATGACAGATAATAGTAGTGTACTCACAGATAATTATAGTGATTATATGTTAATGTTAGGCAGCTCCAGTCTTTAGCTTAGATTTCATTTTAATTTTGTTTATTTATAGCAAGCTCAGGAGATATCAGTTACTAGTTACTATCTCCTATTTTAATATTCTTTGATCGTATTTGGATCAAGCGAAGAATAATGAATATAGCGTATATAGTTTCAAATTATTGACTTGAACTTTATATGGCATTATAGTACATGTTACGACGGCGATACTTAGTTTACAATTTATTAGTTTAATTTATTTAGTATAAGCAACTTTATACTGTGCTCGTTGTCTTTATATAGTGTTTTGTGGGCCAGCTCGATAGCGAATATGATTTGAGATAACTGTCGTAGGTGCAACTTTTATGATATTTGTCCTGTTGAAAGAAGAAAATCATTTTATTCGTAATTAATCTAGTTCAACAACAAAACATTAAATCATTATAGTCAGGTTGTTATATGTATTTAGCCCTCACAAAAGTATTCTTTTCAAATTGTCATAAAGAATAAAATTTTTACCTCGTTATAAATATATTAGGAAGAAGTAAGAATTCTATATTATGTGGCGTTTTCATACGTGATCTCGGCGGCTGCAGCTACCCAGTAAATAGTTTCTCTGTGATTTCGTAAATGACGTTTAAAACGTTTTAACTGTGCCAGCGGATAACCCTTGTTTAATTCGACGAGGATCAAATAATTGCTGGTGGCTGTATCGTAATTTGTTCGTTTATCATCTCTAAACTTTCGAATATTTATCTTTAATTGACACCTAAACCGTCAATTTTTTTGAAAATTCTCGTCATAGTGGGTGGCGCATATATTATTTGTGATTCTCCTTCCCATCCGATATTATTATTTTTCTTTAGCTCAAACCTCTCCCGTATAAGAAACTGTTATCCCAAAACAAGTTTGTGGCACAACTAATAAATTAGCGAAATTTACTTTGTTGCGAATATGAATAGATGGTAATTATTTTATAGATATAATGTAGAATTATATGATTTTTTTGTAATTGTTTTTCTGAGAACCATTGCTATTATTAATAAACAGATTTTGTCAATGCATTATTTTACTTTCTTATAAAATAGCTTGAAAAGAAAGAAAATTTATTGCATAAAAAAAATTGAGTTATATATTTTTCGAATAAGATATTTATATATATATGATTTACAATATGTATGGAGTATCATTCATAAAATTATTAGTGTTTATTAAATTCTCCTACCTTAAATTTTCAGTATTATCTTTATTAATGAAGAATATAATCTCTGAACTAAATAAAAAAAATTACGTTAAATAAAATTAGTTATTTTTGTAATATAAGTTTTTTGATACGAAATATCCCAGTTCGAAACTTACAAACTCGCTTAGTTTTTTTGAAGGAAAATTTTGTATGGTTCTGAAACATAGCAATATAAACGAAGAAAGTTTTTAATCTAATCAGTACAGCGATCATTAACTTCTTTTCTCGATATTGAAAATACTAGACTAGTTTTTTCTTTCTCAGTTTGCCCGGATATAGAGAGTACCATTTCTTCCCTTTGGAATGTTCTGAATTTTCTGTGAACAAAACATAAATGGGAGGTTTTACTCATGTTAGCAGGTGTGAACCATCAAATAGATTTTATATATTCGTGTTCCACTTTCCTACTTAACATCGTCGTTTGTGTTTG
>JABUQX010119772.1:30000-34752 GCA_015478945.1 Trachelipus rathkii | reverse complement strand
TGGTAGAAATGAATCACGCTTTTTCGCCTGAAATAATTATATTATTTTAATCTCGCGCGGAAAGATAACTCTCTAAGTTCCCCCTCTGTGCAAATATATATATATATATATATATATATATATATATATATATATATATATATATATATATATATATATACTATCATATATATATATATATATATATATATATATATATATATATATATATATATATATACTCGTGTGTAGAGACATACAGTTTACAATTTCATTTCGTTAATTCACTTCAGTTGAATTAGATCGACAAAGTTCTCACATTGCAGGAGGTGAAAGAAATAAAGACCATACATAGAAAAGACATTCGTAAAACTTATATAAACTCTGTGAAATATATATATATATATATATATATATATATATATATATATATATATATATATATATATATATATATATATATATATATATATATATATATTTATAACTGTTCTTCTAGATATATATATATGTATATATATATATATATATATATATATATATATATATATATATATATATATATATGTATATAGTTGTAGGTGCAAAAAATACTGTTTTTTCAGTTTTTTCATAATCCTGATTTAAAAAAATCAAGCGATCATTTTGTTTTCTTTTTGTTTGTTTGTTTGTTTTTTTCTTTTTTTCTTCTTTTTTTTTATTATTTTTATTATTTTACTAATTTACATTGCTTTTGTTTCTTTTAATATCCAGAGCTATTTCATTTATAAGAATCTAATAATCTTGTGAATAGTTTTTTCTCCATGAGTGTACTGAATAAATATTTGGTTTTAAAATGGATATTTTTCAGAAGCGATGTTTTTTTTTTCTTTTTATTTTACTTTTATTTTATTTTTATTTTTTTATGTTGAAATGAAAAAAAAATTAACAAAGGAAGTTGTTTCAAACATAGATATCATTATTAGGATAATCTGTTTTTATAATTTTTTAGAACTTAAATAAAAAAATATCGAAGATGATTTAATGCTGAGGAAAAATATTGATATATCGATATATCAGCAGGAAAAAAGTATCGATATTTTTTTCGATAGTATTGGAAAAATATTAGTATCGATATATATCGATCCTCTTTCGGCATCACTATATATATAATAATAATAATAATATAATGTATAATAATGTATGTAATATGTAATATGTAATATATAATATATCATATATATAATAATATATATATGTATATATATATGTAATAATATGTAATAATAATATTATTTAAAATATCTGTAATATAATAATAATATATATATAAAATACTATAAATATATCAATATGTAACAATAACAATAATAATAATAATAATAATATTAATAATATATAATAATAATAATAATAATAATATAATATAATATAATAATAATAATAATAATAATAATAATAATAATAATATATAATATAATATATAATAATATAATAATAATATGTATGTTATGTAATAATTTATGTATATATATATATATATTAATAATAATAATAATAATATATATATATAATAATAATAATATATGTATATATATGTAATATATAATAAATAATAATAATATATATAATAATAATAATAATAATATATGTAATAATAATAATAATAATATTATATATATATATATATATATATATATATATATATATATTTATATATATATATATATATATATATATATATATATATATATATATATATATTAATATATATATATATATATATATATATATATATATATATATATAGTTATGTGTGTGTAGATATGTGTGTGTGTTGTCTATTCAACATATGAAAAGAGGTACTCTTCTGTTTCTCTTGAACGTTAGGGTGCAAATCCAGAATGTCTTGAACACTTATTTGATTCTAATGTAGCAAGAATTTGTAATAAGTATTTTATGGAAATCTTGATATAATAATAAAACAAATGTCAGTGTTATGTCTCAGCGATAACTGATAGTCGAGATCATTCAAAGAAATTTATAATTCATATACCAGAATAATTATTTGATTTATTTCTTTAGAATGATGCAATTGTTCATGATTTATTTCAATAGAATAAGTTGAACAATTTTCACCTGTATGCATTAGGCTTTGCAGCCTTCAATATCTGACATTCCATAAACAAAAAATATCTATAAGCACTTCCAACGAAAGTCTGTAAATAAAGCAATGAATTTGAATACTAGTAAAATATCATTTGAGTATTGCGTTCTGATGAAGAAATTGATAGATTTACTCAGACACGGAAATAGTCCTCATTGCTGCCATTTTTCAGATATTGGAAATAACTTACCGTACTAGGAAATTTTTGGATTAAACTGCGATAGAAGCCGGGATGCTTCCAGTATCCAGCTGGGATGAAGCAGCCCTGCCTCGTATATAGGTTTAACAAGATAAAAGATCTATTTAGAACAGTTCCGAAAAAAGAAAATAGCTTTTTATTTGTCATTCCAGCACAAAGATATTATATGAAGACCGTATATTTTTATTTGTAGTCTATCAAACGTGCATTAAATTTTTATTGGTATTTATTAACACAGTCTTTTACTTCTATTATAATTTGATTAATATATATATATATATATATATATATATATATATATATATATATATATATATATATATATATATATATATATATATATATATATATATATATATATATATATATATATATATATATATAACCATAACCCTACATATATATATACCTACCTGCTACCATTACCGTACCACTACTTACAATATCAGTTCTGTTCCTTCATTTTATAAAGATGTTTTCTTTTTTTCAAGCAGAATACGGCAATTACGTAAAAACTATTTGAAGGCTTTTTCATCTTATTTTCTCTATATTTTGTTATATTGTCGATTTGAACATATTAACCTTCTGAAATACTCTAGAAGAGTTTTAGAATACAAAAATAAAATAAATATTTTATTGATCTAGATCGTAGATTCTCGAAACCCTATTTCGTATTACACTTTGAAAATCAATAGTTTTCAGCTTTAAATTTTTTTTTTACTTTACCAAAACTTAAAAACCACAATGACATATATATATATATATATAAATATATATATATATATATATATATATATATATATATATATATATATATATATATATATATATATATATATATATATATATATATATATATATATATATATATATATATATATATATATATATATATATATATATATATATATATCTATATAGTAACTGGTATAAATATAGTAGAAAAACTAAAATTTATACAATCAAACAGGGCAGAAATATGAACTAAAATAAATTACTAAATAACTTCAACACCCCCTATTTTTTAGGCTCTACCGCCCCCTCTAAGCCTCCAGCGCCCACAAGGGACGTTATCCACTTTGAGAAGCACTGACCTAGATTCTAGAGTCTAGACAAAATCTAATAGTCCGTCCAGACTGGTAATCCAATAACGGTAGTAATATTTAGAAATTCATTAATGAAACCTCATTCCAGGGTATTCCTTTGCTTCAGAACCAAACAATAGTTGGTTTTGAATGTTTGGAATTCAATTATATAGTTTGTTATTTTCAATATATATATATATATATATATATATAATATATATATGGCATATATATATATAATAATAATATATATATATATATATATATATATATAATAACATATAATAATATATATCTATATATATATAATAATAATATATATATATATATATATATATATATAATAATAATATATATAATAATATATATAATAATAATAATATATATATATATATATATATATATATATATAATATATATATATATATATTATATATATATATATCTAATAATATAATATATATGTAATATATATATATGTAATAATATATATCAATAATAATAATAATATATAACTAATATATGCTATAATAATAATAATATGTATGTATATATATAATGTACCTTTGTTTTTGTTGATGTGTCAACCTGCGTTCTTGTGTTTGTATTTCTGCATGTCTATATGGAGAATTATGACACAGAATATCAATACGTTTAGCACCTCTTTCTTCACTTTAATTTTGTCATCAAGATTTTCCTGCCACCTGAGTCAGGATTCGACACCATAAGATTCGTTCGCGCGAATCTACATTCAAACGAAAATAAAATTTATAACATGACAAATGTATTCCTTATTTAGTATTTATATATATATATATATATATATATATATATATATATATATATATATATATATATAATATATATATATATATATATATATATATATATATATATATTGAGCATCGTTACTCAGAAAAGCAATTCCGTTATTGAAAGGAAAAGTAACGAAGTGCAGTTACTCCGTTACTTTTAGCTTATGACTACGACATTAATTACAGTATCTTAGGTAATTTATAGGTTTGTGTACATTAAATTTTTCAACATTATCATTAAAAAAAATACAAGCATAAATTATACTAAAAATTACATCAAAAATTAATAATTATGCATAAATGGTATATATATATATATATATATATATATATATATATATATATATATATATATATATATATATATATATATATATATATATATATATATATATATATATATGTATATATATATATATATATATATATATATATATATATTCGTTTTTGGCATTCCTTTATGAGGTTGTATTTTCAATGTCTTCTGCATCTGTTGGTTACCCTTTAATTTAAATAAAATATACACTT